>PVKE010005693.1:0-45206 GCA_004027555.1 Craseonycteris thonglongyai
CCCCCCCCCCCCCCCCCCCCCCCCAGCGCTAGAGTAGCTGCCTGCCTGGTACTCAGGCCAGGCCCAAGAATATAAACAGAGCACAGGGGCCAACCGGCTGAGCTGCTCCCCGAGCCGAGCCGTGGCCAGCTGGAAGGCCCTCCTCCCCTGGAGCCTGCCACCCAGCACTGGCTGGAATTCCCTTGGCCTCTTCCCCCTCCTCAGTGCACTCAGCGTTCAGTCTTTGGCTTCCTCAGCATCCCAGCCTGTCTGAGTTGTCCTCAGGTTTTATTTTTGGAAGAAGCTGCATTCTCTCTCTTTATTTACTCCCTTCCCTTAGGGAAGGTGTGGGACCCCTGGGCTCGGCTGGGGATCGGGCTGTGACTCCAGTCTCTGGGGTCTGTACTTCTCTGGGAACCCAAGGGAGGGGACCTCCATAGACTCCTGACCCATCTGATACTTCACAGCCAGATGCCTCAGCCCTCCTTCCCCCACTCAGTGTGTGACTAATGCCTGCCCCTGCCCTTCTTGAAGAGCCCCACAGTAGCCAAAAGAAATCACTACAATTTAGAGCTCAGAGGCGTGCTGGCATGATCAGGTTCGTCTCCTCTTATTTGGAGAGGTAATGTAGTTCAGTGGTTATGAGCGAGCGAGGGAGACAGACCGGGTCCCGCGATCCTCACTCTGCTACCCCCTGTGCAGCCTGAATTGCTCGGAGCCTCCATCTCAGCTATAAAGTAGGGATACTTATAGCTCCCTCACCACGTTGCTCTGGGGATGAAATACACTCGTAAAGAGCCTCATACAAGGCAGGACACACAGAAGGCCCCCACTAAATGTAGCTGTTACCATTATTACATAGAGGAACGCTGAGAGCTGGGGAAGGGAATGGACTTACCCAGGATCTCACAGCTCAAGGTAAGCAACTGTTTCCAGAGTCTTCCCTCTGTCTCCATCTCCCTTCCAAAGAGGGACGGAGGGGGCGGGCATATGCCCAAAGGAGGGGTCTCCTTGAGTCAGTGGCATGGGCAAGTCCCTGGCTCTTCTGGGTCTGCCTGCTACGATTAGCTCAGGTCCTCCTCTGGGGCAGGCATTTCTGCCCGGGGGCCTCTTTCTTGCTCACTGAGGGTGAGGGATCTTGAGAGGAGACCCCAGGACTCTGTCTCAAGGTGGACCCCTGGCCACTGGGACTCAGAGGAAGGGGGAATGCTGGGTCCTGACATCACAGTGCAGAGAAGCTGGAGCCACAGCCATGTAGGCCAGCTGGGCCTCGTCCAGCACGTCCAGATGTCTCAGGAATGTGCTGAGCTGGGAACTACCTCGCTCCTTCCCTCACCACCCCCAACCCCTCAGCCCCTCATGCGCTTGCTCAAGCTCGGCCTTCACCCCACCCCCTTCCCTTCCCACCCTTCCTCTTTCATCGCTCCCTGGGAGGGCCTCGTGTGCACTGTCCCTCAGGCCTGGCCACAGTTCAGCTCGCTCTCCGACTTCTGAAGAGGTTGCTGAAGGAGAGCTTCCTCTGGCGCAGACCCCGTGGACTGGCCATGATGGGGTGGGAGGGGAAAGTTCTGAGCAGACAGTACATGCCAGATCCCAAATGTGGAACTGATTTGCAGCCCCGGGAGAGAAAAGGGTGAAGGCTTTGGGGCAGCAGAGGGCAGGGCTGGGCTTCCTCTCTGGGAGGATAATGGAAGGAGGTCTGGGCATCTCATCCCAGCTGGTGGGTGGGAGGGCCAAGGAGGTGAGGTGCCAGGCTGGGCTGGGCTCAGAAGGCGGGCTCAGGTCAGTTTAGGCTCCTGGGATCAATAGTGTGTGTGGGGGGGGTGTCCTGAGCTGTAGGAGGGGTTGGGGAACCCCATTAGTGTCCCAGGGTTGGGCGAGGGCTCTCAGTGTTCAGAGGGACAGCTTGTCCCTCTGCAAGGGTGGAGTTGCCTTGGACGTCCCCAGGTCAGCCTGGCCTCGTGCTGGGGGTGAAAGAGCCAGAAGGGAGCTGGTACTTCCGGCCCAGTGTGAGAGTTATATCAGGGCAGACGCTGGAAAGCAGAAGAGGGAAGGGACCTGGGGTCAGCTGCTGCCTTGGGCTGCTCTGGGCTCAGGGAGGGCCCACAATTCTGTCTCCTTTGCGGGAGGGTCCCTTAGCATCCAGACAGGCTGACACTTCCAGGGCACTAATGGACTCCAGATCTCCCAGCACTCAGCTGTTCAGAGTTGCTGGGGCCACCAGTGTGTCCAGTTCAGAACTATCACTGGCTGCCTCCTGCCTGCTGATAAAACTACTAGCTCCTAAGTAGCACGTTCAAGGTGTGTTGGAAATGGACCTTGACTTATTTACCGCTGTCGCCGGTGGATGAGCACTCCCAGCTCCCCGAGCCTGCTGGAGGCCCCATTGTTGCAGTACCTTTGCTTGTACCATCCTCTCTGCCTGGAATGCATTTGCCCTTTATCTCCTCATTCCAGCTCCCATCCTCCTTTAAGGCCCATTTCAAATGTGGCTTCCTTCAGGACGCCTTCCATGATCACCCAGCTGGAAGAAGCCTCTCCCCCTTGTACCTCCATAGTACTTACAGACTGCTAAGTCATTGGCTAATATCACACCTTGGACTTTAATTATGCACAAGGGCACCCAGCTTTCTTTTTAAATGTTAACCTCCTTGAGGGTAAGATCTAGGATGGAGTTCATCCTTGAACCCTCCGCAGGGCCTCACACAGGGCCCAGCATACAGTATGCCTAATAGTAACAATAATAATAACAATAGCTAATATTTAAGTTGTAGGCACTATTCTAGCCCCTTCCAGGAAGTATCTGTCTCATTTAAGTCTCAGAGGATTAAGGTCGATACTCTTAGTACCACCATTTAATGGTTGAGCAGACTGAGGCTCAGAGAACTTAAGTAGCTTACTCAGGTTTATTCACTTAGCAAGAGGTTGAGCCAGGATTTGAACCCAGGCTCTCACTGTAGAGCTTGTGCTCCTAAGCACACACAACACTGGGTGTTGAAGGAATGATTGACTGCTTGCTGCCCCATCCCAATACCTCGTATGGTACTAGACACAAAAGGTGGACCCCCAATCCATGCACTGGGTCCTCACTGGGGCCCTGGGTTTGCTCATCCCTGGCCATCCCTCTCCTCATGTCCAGAAAGACAGAGCCCTGAGAAGGGGCTCGGTGACTTTTGTTTTTGCCCCAAAAGAGCTTTCTAGCTCCTGAGAGGTCAGACAGACAAGAAAACAAAGTTCCTATAATCAGCACTCAGCACAGGGCTGGAGGAGGTGGGACTTTCCTCCAAGGTCTGTCCAGTGCTGGGGACCTTCCTTTCAGGGAATGACAGTGACAATCTGAGTAAAAGCAGCAGCAACAACTATTATTTATAGAGGGTTTACTATATGCCAGGCACTGTGCATGTGGTTCATGAGTTATCTAATTGAATCCTCATAAGAATCCTATGTTCATCCCTGCTGTATGGACGAGGAAGACAAGTTGGGAGAGGGGAAGGCATCTACCTGTCCAGGCTCTCACACAGATGACAAATGGCGAGGGCTAGGATTTGCTCCCAGGTCTGAGCAGCGACAGGTGACCATGAGTGGCCACCCCACCCCACCCCACCCCAGGTGCAACTCAGCTCCCCAGGGCTTGTCCAGGTATCTGCCATCTGACCTGTGGACTCGCTGTTAGGTCAGGTAGGGCCTGGGAGGAGGCACCAGGTCTCAGGACATTCCTGTTCAGAGCCTGCCCAGAGCGGGGTGCATTCAGTGTCTACAGCTCACCTACCTCTTCCCCAGACTCCTGCAGCTTTGAGACCAAGATATTCAGAGCTGGATCTATTTCCTCTGCTGGCCAGCGGGGGCCCAGGTATCCATTTAGTGTACTTTATAATTCATACACATGCATTATATATATTCTTTGATGTGAACAATCTATTTCATAATAGAAAACACCACCATGGTAATGTGAAGGTTAGATGTGAGATTTAGGTTAACATTCACTATTGAATAAATAAATAATCTCCACTTAAAAAAAAATAAGTCCCATCAAAGTTGAAAGTGTGAAAGCATCCTTGCTTCTGCTGTCTATCCACCCACACATTCACCTATTCCTTCCTTCCTTCCTTCCTTCCTTCCTTCCTTCCTTCCTTCCTTCCTTCCTTCCTCTAAACATTTCCTGAGCACTCAGCCACTATGGCTGTAACTAGGCAATAGACAAAAATAACTGCGGATACTCCCTGCCTTCAAAGAACTCTCAGTTTAGTGCAGCAATGGGATGCTAAGGCCCAGAAAGAGGACCTGGGTTGCACGAGCTTACACAGTGAGAGTTAGGGAAGCAGAGAAGAGGTGAGAGCCCTCCGGGCAGGGACAAAGGCTTGGGCTTGTCTGCCTCCCAAGCCAGTCCCCTTAGTCGCTGCTTAAGAACTGCCTCCCGGCTCTCCTCAAGGGCCTGAAGAGCCTGCCTTCCTCCCCGGCTGCTTTCATTTTTGTATTCTTTTGGAAGGGAAAGAGGCTGACAGCTGCTGTTGTCCAGCTGTGAAGTCGGACCACAGAGCCCAGCCCAGATGTGTCAGCCTGTCTGTGATGGGTGAAGTGGCTCCTGGGCTAAGAGCCAAGGGCCCAGGAAGCTGCCGTGAGGGCTCTGTCCCTGGAGAGCTGGGAGGGCAGGCGCACTGACCCCAGTAGCAGGGAAGCCTGTCCTGTTACTGCCCCAGCTGTCAAGCTGTTCTTGGTGATGGTACGGTGTGGAGGTCACGGGATGAAGAGCTTTGACCGTCCAAAGAAATCAACGCTGCTGACACATTTTCTCTGATGACCACACTTGTGGGCCATGTCTTGCTTCTCCCAGCTTCTTCTGAACCAGACACCCCCACTCCTACCTTCTCCCCAATCCCGGTCAAGTGTCTGGCCATTTACTCTGGCTTCCCCTTGTCTGCCCAAGGGGGTTACACAGTGTTCCAGCCAGAGCAATGCTCATGGTCTTGACTTAACTCCACCCAAATCATCCTCCTCCATCCTGCCCCCTGGAGTGCTGAGACTTCCAGAAGAACAGCCTGTTCTCCAGCATCTGGAGCTGGTTTCTTGAGGGAGGTTCAGGGGCAAGCCAGGTCCCAGAGAGGGATGCTGTGAGAGGGCCTCGGTACCAAGGCTCGCAAAGGCACATAGTACGGGGAGGGGAGACACACATGGGGGTGTCCTTCATCTTCCCCTCTCCTGGCACAGACCTCAAGAGGCCCTCCTGGGGGAGTCCTGGGAGCTGCAGAGACAAAGGTCTGAATTCCCAGGCAGGCAGGGAGCCGCGCCCCGGAGTGAGGATGAGGAAAGGGCACTGGATGGGGTGTGGGGCTCTCCCGTCCCAGGCCAGGCAACCTGCTGGCTTTGCCCCTGAAGGCTCTAGGCATGAGGATGAAGGTGGGGCCCCCTGATGTCCAATACCCCCAACTTCCCTGGCTCTAGAGAGCCAAGTTCCAACCAGTACAAGGGGAAGAGAGAATATGGTTTCCTCCCCTCCTTGACTCGCTCCCTGGGACCCCTGCCCTGAGAACAGAGTTAAGATGTTCCTTCCTTTCTAATTTTCAGTTTTTCATCTGCACAGGGAACATGATGCCTAAAGATGTTCCATGAAAAGGGACATAGCCTCAGTCCTCCCCATGCAAAAGCCTTCCAGTAATTCCTTTGTCAATAAGGATGGGGACATTGGGGAGGGAGGGTGCAAAGGTCACGTCCTCTGAGAAGCCTGTGACCTCAAGATCAGCAGGCTGCTCCAATCCATCATGGCGCCCCTGTGGCACTGATACTGTCACTTCTCTCTCTTATTGAGCTGTGAGTGGCGGGGGGTCACTATGCATAGTGACCAGCATAGGTGCTCCTTTGGTGTCCAGTTGTTGGAGGACAGGATGTGTGTATTGAGGAACAACCGAGTGAATCCCCAGCTGGTCCAGGGAAGCCAGAGGGACCTCACAGCCGATCAGGGCACGGGTGATGTCTTCCTGGGATCCAGCATCCCCATCACCCTGAGGGCTGGCCAGGCCAGGACCCCGAGAACCTCAGGGTCCCTTCTGGAATTACCCGTATATTTTTGGAACACTCAGGCCTCTCTTTTTAAAAACATTCTCCCCCTTCCCTTAAAGAGATTGCCCCCGTCTGACGCAATTTTCTCTACAAATCTGGTAAGTCCTTGGAATGGAGCAAAGTTCATTACAATGTGACCAGACCTTGGCTTCTGTCCTACACCTGGGGCCCATCTCAAATAAGGGAGTGCAAAACTCTTATCTGTCAGGTTGATAAAGAAGTGCCTGCCTCGTGCTTCTGGGACTCTCAGTTCCGTCTGCCGCATGTGCTTTTTGGGATCAGATAGACCCACTAGAAAATACTGTTTTTCCTCGATCCTACAATACCAAAGCTCCACATTTTACATGATCGAACATTTTGGACTCCGTTTATTGCCTTATGGTGGAATTTTGCTACCTTAAGCCCCTATTTTGTGCCAATGAACAAAACTGACCTGGTCTCTCTTCTTATGAAACTTGCTTTTTCACAGAGGAAATGGACAATAAGTCAGTAAAATAACTGCACACTGGGAGAAGGGTTATGAAGACATCAAAGAACTGAATGGAAAATAACAGGGGATCCTGTGATCTACCAGTGGAGGTAGATAGGAAACCTTTTATAAAGAGGTGACATTTGAACTAAGGAAGATGAGACAGAATTAATGGGAAAGCAGTCTAGATGTCAGGAACAGAGCATACACCAAGGCCCTGGGCTAGGGTTAGAAAAGACTTAGTTGTAAGTTGGTAACTGTGGATCTAGGAGTTCTGGAGCAACTGGAAAGAGAAGAAACTGGGAAAGGTGGAAACCCTGGAGCCAATGCTCAAGTCTGAGTCCAGGCTACAGGCTCAGCCAGCTCTAGATGATCCTGGTCTGGGGTGGAGGTGGGGGGTGGGGGGTGGGGGGGTCTGTGCCACACAGAGGAGGGGGCTCAGGAAAGCATGGAGCGCCCTTCCTGAATCTGAGAACTCTGATGGCTGGGAGGAGATAGCTGAGCTTTAGCACCCTTTTCCTCCTCCCTAGAAAATGTGGGATCCTGCCTAGGGCCCCTTTCTTTCATTCAGTAATGGTTGGTTGAGGCCTGCTCTGTGACAAGCATTGTACATGGAAATGGGGATACAACACTAAACAGGACAGATAAACCCCTGTGTTCCCGGAGCTCACATCTCAGTAGGGGAAGCAAAAATAAAAAACCTCCGTCTAAAACAAACTCGGTGTTTTGGAGGAGCAGATAATCTGGGGGATCTATCCCTGCTTGGGAGCCCTGAGATTTGCTTTCCTCCATTCGTTTCTTCTCCAGTAGTTCTTTTCTAGTGGATTCTATGCTGAGACCAGAGTGCCTTGGCCCTTGGGTCCTCTTTTCTGTTGGTGAGAATTTAAAGAGAAGCATGTATGGACGCTCACACACTCACACACACCCGGCCCACACACATACATAGGAATACCCAAATGTGCATACTTCTCTAAGACCCCTTAAATCCCCCAAAGCCTGGGGTGATAGTGGTTCTCTGCTTTCCCATTTAGCTCAGGAGAAGCCAGTCTGGGGGCTTGGGGAGCAGCCATTGAGCATAGACCCCACACCTCCCTGCTCCTGGGTTGGCCCCCCAGGTTCCGGTCCTTCCCACACCTGGCCTCCCTAGCTGCTGGGAGCTAAATGAGTGTGCTGGGCAAACATCCTTGAAGCTTCCTGCTTCTCCCCTATGAGACAACAGAACTCCTCTTCCTCCTCTTCTTCCTCCTCACACCCTCCCAGCCAGGGCTTCTCTGCAATCCAAAGCCATTTTCCTCTAAATGAGAATCCCCGCCCCTTAGCTAAAGGACTGAGGCAAGAAGCACACCAACCTAGTGTCTCTATCTGGTGACAGGACCTGTTCTCCCTCTGGTCCTTTATCCCAGTTCTCTGAGCACCAGACCCTCTCTTATATCTGCCCAGGGGCTGAAGGGTCACAGGGTACAGGGAGGGCTTGAGGGCAGCCACAATGGGAACTGTAAGAGAGTGAGGTGGGCAAGGGAGGAGAAGCCCCCACACCTGGCCGGAAAGTCAGCCCCTTCTGAGAGGTGTCTCTTGAGAATCACAGAGATAAGATTGCAACAGCCTGCAGGTATCTTTGTGGAAGAAACAATAAAGGACCCCTGGTCATCAAGCACACTACCATTCTCCTGTCTCTGTCCGAGCGAATGCGAGTTTCTCAGCAGTGTTCAGGGTGAGCATACTTTTTGATGTTTGATCTTTTAAGCATCAGAACACATACTCTTTCCATGTAACTTTATGACCTTTATCTGGATTTTTAAGGACAATGAATATCCTACTCTCCATCTTCCAGACTGAGAAAGCACATGCACTCCATCCCTAACCCTGGACACATTTTTCTATCCTCATGTAGTATGAAGAGGGAGTTAGGGGTGGGGTTGGCATGGGGTCCCAGCTGGAAGGGACCTTAGACATCTAAATGCAGGCACCAGAGAAGGAAAGTGACTTGCTCAAAGTCACACAGCAACTCCTCCTACCTGAGTCGTCCTTACCACCATCCTATTTACTGCCTGGAGCAAGTTAACTACAGAAACTTACCTGCCAGGTATTGCCCTGCATTAATCTTTAATGAATTTTGCCACTAAATCTCTACAACAACACTATGGGGAAGGTTCTATTTCTCCATTTTTGAGGAAACCAAGGCCCAGAGGAAGAAAAGTCACTTTTCTGAACTGCCCAGCTGGCTGGTGGCAGAAACATAGCTAGAACCAGGTTTCCTGATTCACAGCCCAGGAGTTCACTCATTCTCCTCTTAGGAATCTGTCCCCATCCCCTGCCTCCCCTGACCTGGCCTAGGCCCCAGGTCAAGAACTTCCCCAGCAGGGCTTTCCCTCCTAGTCCCTGCGCTGGATTCCACTGTCCTGGACCACGGCCCAGATGAGCAGCTGGGGACGCGAGACTGAATGGAGCAGCAGGAAGGAGGCTGTAGGCGGCAGAGTTCATTCAGAAGAAAGACCAGCTCAGAGCTGCTGAGGGCTGAGGGAACCTCACAGCGGGGCTTAAGCACCCGCCTTGGCTGCATGGGCACAAGCTCCACCCAACCCCATCCTCTCTGACCAGGATCTATTACCACCTCCACGAGGCATGTGTGGAACCTCAGATCCCTGCCACTCTATTCCTAGAATCTGTGCCAAGACCATCCTTAGAAAGACTTGACCCAACCTTTGTCCATTTTATAGACAAAGAAACGGAGGCCCAAGGAGGAGAACTGGGTGGCATGGCCCAGGTTCACAGAGGGAGGCAGAAGCAGAGGCAGGACTAGAACCCAGCTCTCCCCATGACCAGTTCAAGCTATTCCCCCCTCCTCCACTTGGGCTCCCTTGAACTGGGACTAGGAGTCTTCCTCAGAGAGCAGGGAGACTTCACACCCATGCCTCCTGGACTCAAGTTCCTGCCCCTTGGATGGTTTCCCCACCATCAATCCGTCTCACAGCCCGGGACAGTTAGGTAGAAGTCCAGATGCTCAATCCTTTGAGTCACTATGCACTTGGCTCTTGTCTGGCCAAATTGGTCTTAGTCCCAGTAGGTAGAGACCAGCAGGTAGAGACCCCTGAGATGATCTCTGGAAGTGTGTGTCTGTGCATGTGTGCCCGTGTGTAAGTGCATGCGAGACTGGTAGTTCACTGCAAGGGGGGAGGGGGGTCCTACCAGACTCCCCAACCGGGAAGGCCTTCCTGAACCCAAATATTTTTTCCCAGTTACTGAGCTCATGCCCCTCCCCTGGCAGGGCCGTCAGGCTGAGCCTGACAGAGGGAGGGAAGGAGAGAGAGAAGCCACGTTTCCTGAGGGAGGGAGGGGAAGAGAGAAAGAGAAGAAAGACAAGTCGCGAGACAGAGATAGTCACAGAAAGAGACAGAAAGTCAGGCAGACAGGGGGGACAGAGAAACAGACCTAGAGACCTGGATGGGGAGGAAGACCCCCCTCCTCCTGAGCCACTGCCCTGTGCCGGCTGGGCCAGCTGGGCGTTAGGTCCCTCCCCAGGGGGATCCTGGGGCTGGCTTTGGGGTGGCCTAGGCGGCACCTCTAAGTTTTGGGGTCTGCCTCAGAACCTGGGTCTGGCTCTAGCTCCCCAAGGGGCGTCGGGTGTGGGGCCCTCCGAACACTCCCCTGTGCCGTCTCCCAGCGGAGAACCAGCTGTGGATCCACTTGGAGCCCAACTGGATCCTGGAACCCCGGGCAGGGGCCAGGATTGGTGTCTCTTGAGCTCCTATCAGAGGATCGGCTAACCCCCGACGCCTCGACGTCCCCTTCCCCTAAAGACGAGGCCACTGCATCCACGGACGGAGCCCCCAGGAGGCACGCGCACTGGCGCAGGCTCAGGGGCTTGGGGACTAGGGAGGTGTCGAGGGATCTAGTCACCACATCGCAGAGCCCTCAGCACATGTCCCTTCGGGGGACCCTGCCCCGGGCCCCCCTCTGCTTCTGCTCAGTGATGTGGAGCCCCCTCCTTCAGGGGGGGGCCCGGGCAAGCCGCGAAGACGAGTGCGGAGCGGTGGAAGGGGGACGCAGACCCTTCGTCTTACCGCATTGTTGAGGAAATCCGACTCGTTCAGATCCCCCAAGTCCAGGAAGCTGGATCCGGGGAACAGCCTGTCGGCCGGGAAGGGCTCCAAGACCGCGTCCATCGCGGCCGGCTCCGGAGACCCTCTTCGGCTGGGCGTCCCTTACTCCAGGGCGGCGCGCCCGGCCCTGAGCTCCTGCTCGAGCTCTGGCGAGCGGGCGGGGGCAGGTCCGGGGCGCAGCCCCGGGGGAGGGGCGGGCGGAGGCGGCACAGCCCCGGGTAGGGGGCGCAGGGCGCGCGGCGGCCTTAGGGCTGCGGCGCGGAGCAGGCTGGGCTCAAGGGCCCCGGGCGCACCGCGGGCATTTAGCCGACTCCTCCTCCGCCCGCTCCTCCGGGGGCACAGCTGGCTTCCATGGGGAGCCCGGGAGTGGGGCTGAGGGCTTGAGGAGCCCCCGGGACCGGGTGGGAGCTCTGAGCTCCCCCGAAGCTGGTGGCTGCCGGGCGCTCCCCTCTCTCTGCGTCTCCCTTTGCTCAGCTTCTGTCACTTTCCTCGCTGTGAAACCGGGAACCCCTGGCTGGTTAGCCCAGCTGGCCGAGGCGCCACGCCCCCACATCAATATTCACAATAATTTCATATTAATGAGAAGAGGGCGTGGCCCGAGGAATCGTACCTCCTCTTTTAAAGAGACAAGTTAGTCTTTGCCAGCCTCTGTTTTCTGAACAGTGAAGATAGGCGCTTGAGGCAAAAATCGTCCTGGAGCCAGTAACTGTGTTCCTGGAACCTGGGCATCTTGGTGAGAAATTGCCAACCACTCTCTCGTAAGTTCATGCGGGAGCTGAGTTATTTCCATTCTTCCAGCCTTGTGCTAGAACCTGAACTAAATCCAAAGTCAGGGAATTCCATCTCACAGGCCTCAACAGATCTCCTCTCAATGGGGAGATTTTCACATGTCTACTCCAGCAGGAAGCCTTCTTTGACCCTCAGGCTGAGGCAGTTACTCTCCACTCACAGGACATCCTGTGCTTATTATCTCTATTGGGGTGAATCTAATGTGCTATTGTCATTGTTTGCTCACTTGTCTCTGACCCGACCTGGACTCTAAGATCCCTCTGGGCAAGGACTGTATCCACCTTTCCTGTGTGTGAAAGGGCCAGGTGAACAGCAGAGTTGAGGCAGGGACCCCTCTTCTCATCTGCCAAGTCCTTCTAATGGTTCTGAAGAGCAAGACCTTGGAGAACAGGGCCATGGAGTTTGCACGAGCCAAGATGCTGGTTGGCTGCATGCTCCATGGTCATGAGACACTCCCAGGCCTCATGGATTCATTACAGAAGTGGCCTGCTCCAGAGTGCTGCTTAATCTCTTGAAAGGGCTGATAAACAATCACCAGGCACCTGAACAAATGGAGGTAGTTCCGAGAGGCACTCCCCTCACCGGGGCTGGGTGCACTGTTTCCTGGTCAGAAGTCATTAATAGGATTAAGTGTGTCCTTGCTGTCTGGGGCTTTTAATTAGCTCAGGAACCAAGAGGCCTTTAAGAAGCAGAAATGTCATTGCAGCTAAGCCAGAAATGTCACCTAAATGGTTTGCTCAAGTGTCAGGGTGGGGAAAGGGTACAATACACCCAGAGGCTGAAATAGCAGCTGCTTGCTTGCTTGGGGCGGGCCAGCAGGTAGGCATGTGGCTTTTCTACCATCTCATGATCTAGTTGACATAGTTCTGGAGAATGAAGTGCTGACCTTCCAGGCTGTCACATGTCTGTTCGCTCCCAGGTCTCCTGGAGAACTTGCTTCTGAGAAGCTGGAACAGAGCGCATGTTCTTGGGACCAGTTCACCAGCTATGCACTCTGAAAAGTTGGGCTGGGCCCCAAAGAAATCAGTTCATTCTCAGAACAGTGGCAGGTAGCATCAGGGTGCTGAGACCATGGGTGTATTTCCCAAATGTGTCACATCTGATTAACGGGGGACAGTCAAACACTGGGAACGAGGCTGATCCTCTTCAGGGCAGGAAAGTGGTCTCTGGCTGGGTGAACAAGGCAGTCTCTGGTGGGTGAGTGTGTCCCAGCAGGTGTCTGGAGTCCTGGCTCCTGAGCTGGAGTCCCTACAGGCCCCCAAGAGGAACAAAAGTGCCCGTCTGCCTAAGGTTGGCTAGAAATTGTACCCATGTTCCTCCCAGCTTGCTCTGTAATTAGAGACACAGGCACCATTTAAGTGATTGGGGAAGATTATACAGTTTTAGATACATAGGATTAGAGTGTTGTTCTCTCTTTCCTGATTCAGACCCAGGTGAACACCCCAGGAAACCATTGAAAATAATCCTGGGGAGACATCCTGGTTCAGCCCCTCCTGTGCAGTCTGAGAGGCAGGATCTTCCAAGAAAAATCCTGGGGGTGAAAGGGTGGGGAGCAGGAGGGAAGAGGCCTGGGCAGCGCGGAGCCCGGAGCGGAGTAGGAGCACGCTAACTGTTTATTCCGGATGAGAGGATGGCAAAGTGCAGTCAAGAGGAGAATTCTTCATTCATACATATTCTACACATACTATCAAGCACCCATGAACGGTCCCTAGACCATGCATTGGAGACGCAGTGGTGATTAAGAAGTTATGTTCCAGAGAGAATGAAGAGAACCTGGGTAAAAAACAAAAAAAAGTCAGATGATTTCCGATGGCGATAAGGACTAGGGAGAAAATAGGACACTGGGATGTGACTGTGTAGGTAAGGAAGGCCTCCCTGAAGATGTGACGTGTGAGCTGAGAACTGAATTGTGAACTGGAGTCATGTTGGGATACACGGAGGGAAAAGCATTCCAGACAGAGGCAACAGCAAGTAGAAGAGAAAGAGAAGATTGGGAAGGGGGCATAGGAGCAAGATGATGAGTGGGAAACTCCAACACCCTGCATGAACCCAGTCTTTATGGTGGTGCCGAGGCTCAAGGCTCTATTCTATTTAAGCACTGAAAAGAATTTCTCGAGGTCGGATTAGAGGGCCCACCTGAAGCCTTCTGTAGCAGTACACCCCTTCTATATTGTCTGTTAAAGATTTTTCAGGAGAGAAAATTAGACAGCTGAAACTAGGTCTGAAACTTGGGCTTTTGACTCAACAGGGAGGGTCTGCTCTCTGCCAGTCCTGGGCATGGTCCACAACCCAGCCCCCCTCAGGTCCCTTCTCTACATCTGAAGGGCAGGAGAAGGAGGCCAAGATTGGTTCTGTAAACACCCCCAAACACTTCAGGTCAAGAAAAGCACAGACTGTTTCCTCCGGTTATGGACTCAGGAACATCTGTTTGTTACTCGCCAGCAGCTGCTCCAGCTGTGAAGCAAAATGCATAGACATCCCAACCCGAGCAGTGACGCATAGGAGAGGAAGGACAGAGATAAGCTTCCTGCCTGCCTGTCCCAGACACTGAAGGTCAGATGGAGAGAGAGGCTCTTGCCGGGCTCTGCTGTGAGCAGGGATGCCGTATGAGTGCATATGTGTGTATGCGTGTGCATGCATGCATGTGTGTGTGTGTAAAGGTGGGGGGGGGCTGGGGGCTGCCACACTTTAACCCCCTAGATAGTCACTGCTTTTCCCCAGGTCTCAATTTTTGCACCTATAAAATGAGAGAAACATTAATGACCCCTAGGGTCCTGTCTTCTCTAAGGACCTTCCAAATGTGCCCTTACCAGGGCAAGGCCTGGCAGGGCGTGGGGGATGGGGTCCAGGACCTGCCTCCTTTGGAGGGCTGGCACTCCCATTTTCCAGGCTTCCACCTGGAGCCTCCAGGAGGGTGCAGGGTGGATGTTTACACTCAGCAGGCAGGCCACGGTGGTGTGGTGGCAAGAAGGTCACCCAAAGTAAACGTCTCTTGTTTACCTGGCTTGTAAAGAGAAAAAGGCTTTGGCACACTCTAATAGGAACTTCTGAGAAATGAAAACATAGCCATCCTGGAGATTAGGCTGACTTCCGGGGCCCAGACGGAGACCTTTGTTCTCTTGTGGCTCCCCTAAAATGGGCCGCATGGCCACTCTCCCTGTGCCCCCTGCTGAGGCAAGACCCTCCCCCCCTCAGGGAGTGGCACCCTTCAGCAGGGTGGGGGTGGTCTTCAGACCCTTGCTGTCACACTTCTTCATCCCCTTGGCCTGTGGTTCCATCCCAGCTCCACCCCACACCATAAAAATACCTGACATTTGTTGACTTGCTTTGTGCCAGGCACAAAATACTTTCTATTATCTTGTTTAATTCTTGAAACAAGCTTGTGAGATAAGTGTTATAGCCACTGATTCTGATATGTACATTTTAATGTCTCTGCAATCAGAATGTGTTACAATCAATGGCATGTTGTAGTTGAATGAACAGTGTCTTTTCCTTCTATTTTTTTTTAAGATTTATTTTATTGTTTTTTGGGGGCCAGAGCAGTCTCCATAGTTGTACATCATTAGTTGTGACAGTTTCATTCCACACAGGTGGACGTGGGGCTGTGTGGGGCGGGAACCAAACTGGGGGCCTCCTGCATGGGAGGTGAGAACCTTCAACACCATTCGGGTGGTTACAGTTGAGCCATAGTTCAGCGTGTGGGTTTGCAGGGGCTGGGGCCAGGATTCGATCCCCAGACCTCTTGGTTGCAAGGCAAGTGCTCAGCCTGCTGAGCTATCCCGGCATCCCTCTTTCCTTCTTAATGTATAAAAAATAATGGTGCATCATGCAATTGATGACATCTTAGATTCAGTGGAACGTAATATGATTATCAGCCCCAATCTGCAGATGAGAAGAGCGAGGTTCAGAGAGTTTATATGACTTACTATTGTTTATTTCCTAGGAACCCAAGGTCTGGGGCCCTACTAGGCTCGCCTTAGATTGCCCAGCGTGGATGGGGCAGGGACAGCACTGAAATCTGCGCCTCCAAGCTCCTCACCCAGGGCCCTTTCCACTCACCCCAGATGAACTGCGTTTGCTCACTAGGGAGAGGCAGTAGCGAAGGGGAGGGCCTTCCAGGGCCTTCCTCAGCAGCTAGTGAATCACCAGCCACCTTGCCTTGGAGAAGGGCCTTAAAAATAGATATTTTTCCCCTTTCCAAATTCTCTGAAGACTGAAGTTCCTTAAGGACTAGGAAAACACTGGCCTTTCCAGCTCCTTTTCCTGGTAATTATTTGAGCTTCTTGTTCCCTGAATTTCTGCTCTACTGTCCCATCTTTGGACTGGGGGCAGGCCTGCCCCTTGGCCCTCTGTCTACCTGCCCCCGGGGACAGCTCCACCCTCTTCCTACTGTGCTCTCAGTGCTGCTCGGAACTCACCCTTCTTTCTTCTACCTTGAACCACCTGCACCAACACTGCTTCTAGGTACCTCTGTAACCTAGGCCCCTGGCTCCAACCCTGAAGACATACACCCAGGCATACAGCCCTCTGCCCACCTTGCCCTCTATGTACCAAGTAAAGGGAGAAAAATCAACCAAGTCAGTCTTTCCTCTTGCCTTTGGGATTCCTCCTGTTGTCAGGGGCACTCCCTTGAAAATCCTGCCCCACTTAGGACTAAGAGGAAAGTCAGAGGCTTGACTCTGCCTGAGGTCTACAGACTTGTCAAGCTCTCCCCAGCCCCACTTCCTGTGCCTCAGTTTCCCCAACCTCCAATGCTGGAGAGGCTGAAGTGGCTTCTCCCTGGGAGGCAGAGAGGCAGCCGCAGGCATTTCAAAGGCTTTGCTGAAATGCAATCGGGCATAGTTCAGTCCAGCGGGGGACTGATAACAGTCGAGGTTAAGCCAGGGTCTCTGGTTCTTCCCAGTAAAATGAGCGTTTTGGAAAGGATGGTCTCTGAGACGCTATCCTACCAGCTCTGAACCGCTATGACTCTGTCTCCCTCTGCCCAGAAAGCAAGTGTGGGCCTTGGGTGTGAGGTGCCCATGTGCCCTCTGAACATCGATTGACCAGGAGCTGAGCGGTGTGACCGTGGGAACACACACTGCTTGAGTGGACGGATGATCCTGTGTCTGGAGGTGTCAACCGACCAGTGGGGCTTCTGCCGTTCGTGCACATGTGCGAGCCTCTGGAGGAGAACCAGCTGTCTCCTAGGAGCTGGCGCACCCCTCTGTGCATGTCCATGCCAGCGCGTGCGGCTGCGAATCTGGTTTCCATCCTCTTCCCATAGGCAGCAGGGCTGGGGGAGACTGCGCGGAATATTAATTGTGCTTTTGCACGTGGCGGAGCTCCATGAATGTGGTGGTCGGAGGGAGCAGCCTGAAGCTATGTGGGGAATGAGGGAGAAGCCACAGGAGCGGGGTTCCCTGGGGTTTATAGGCATGCTGGGGAGGAGGCAGAACCCTGAGACCCAAAAGGGTAGGTGGCAGGCGGAGGGACAGAGCTTCTGAGGTGGAGGATCTGGGGACAGCAGGGAAGATACAGACTAGGTTTAGGGCGATTCCCATGTTTGCCTCATCTGGGGCCTGGCTGGTAGGTGTTCGTGAGTATTGGCTGAATGATTGAATAGCTGACTGATGATATGCATGGCAGAGCTCACACATACTCCTTATCTGAGAGAAAGTGGAGACCCCAGGAGGAGGAAGGAAGGAAGTGGGTGTATATTAAGCACTTACCATGTGCTGGCCACTCGGAGAGTAACTGTTAGGCATTTTATTTTATTTCAAGTACACACAGGCCCTAGGAGATAGTATCATCCTTACTGCACACACGTTCTCCTCTCCCCAACTCATCCCTTTTGGAAGGTCCAGGGCAGAAATTTTTCTTTGACTTCAGGGCCCAGAAAAGCTGGCTACTTCTGCCGTGGGTCTCTTGAATCGAATGGGCACTCTGGAGTTTGTAGCTCCCTGGGTTTCCTTCTTTATTTGAGCTGTCAGGAAGCTCAGAGATGAATTTGCTGGGGCCCACCTTCTGCAACAGGATCTCCTGGGGGTGCATTTCACAAACTAACTGCATCCTTAGCTTCATCTTAGGTTTTGACCCCCTTTCTCTATATCCTTTTTCCTCTGTTAAATGCCATCTAATCCTATTGTCTGTAAGGTTTCTCAAATACCTTGACTACACCCTGAAGTGAAACAAGGTGTAAATACAAAAATATTTTGCCTTTGATAGGGCTCAGAGAGGTTATGTTATTTGTTCAAGGTCACACAGCTTGTTAAGCAGGAGAGTTGGGAATTTGAGTTTGGGTCTGTTTGTCTTAATCTTTCCACTGCACCAGACTCGAGGACTGGACAAGTTGCACAGTAATCAAGAGGCTTTCTGGGGAGTAAGGAGGAGCCTGGGGCCTTTGCAGGCTCAACTTTAACTGTCACCTGCCCTCGTCGAGATTCGCCTCCTTGAAGAGCAGGTCCAGCTGGAGGCTTCCATCTCACGTCATGCACAAAGAGGGGACTCTGGAGGCCCTGGGCATTCCCCACCTCAAGGACCAGCCCCCGTCCCCAGGGTTAAGCTGAGCAAATACAAAAGCAGCAAAGCGGGCCTTGGCAATCACCAGTTAAAGCAAATATATATTCCAGATGCTCCGAGGAACATTACTGGAGCTTCCAGAACTGAAGGGCAGACCAAGTCCCTGGAGAAAATGAATGGATGCGGGCCCAGGGGAGCCACGTTTTTTTCTCAGCTCTGTGGCAAGCCAGGGTCCAAAGATTAGGATGAGGGACCCCAATGGTGCATATTCTGTGCTCCGATCCCTTGCTGTCCACCTTCAGATATGCCCACCCAGAATCTGCGTACCCTGGGGAGACCCTGGAAGAAGACTTAGGGGTTCCCAGCATAGGCCTTATACCCAACCCACTAGTGACTCCATTCCTTACAGGCGCTGGCCCTACACATGTGCTCCCCAAACCTGGGGACCCCTGGGGAAAGCACAAAGCATGAGTCCAATCTAGAATGGAAGGGGGTGTTCTGAGAGCTGCAGTGGAGAGTGACAGTCCCTGACAACCCAGGCGACACTGGTAGAGAGGCACAGTGACACAGAGCCAAAGCATAAAGATTCCATTCCTTTGCACTGTCCAGATGAGCCTGGCTCTCCAATGTGCATGCCTTCATTCCCCAGCATGCATGGCCCGGAGGAGCAACAATCATAGAAATGATGATTTTCACCATCTGCCCCTTACTGTGCCCCATTGCCCTTCGGAGCTCAGCCAGTTTGCAGTGTGGATCTCAATCTTCTAAATCTATAAAGTGTGCCTATAGATTAATAAGACAAAGACCAACGATTCACTAAGCATATTGGCAAAGAATATGAAGTGTGAGCCTGATACATTTATACATTAACATTTATCACACCCTTGGATCTAGGCTAAGCACTTCCTATGCATCTTCTCACGTAAGTCTCACCACAACCTTTGGAGACAGATACCATGATTACCTTGTTTTCCTGAGGCTCAGAGAGGTGAAGTCACTTGTCCAAGGTCACACAGGTGACTTGCCCTGACTTCATTGTCCATGTTCCTAAGGTAGGCGTTGGGATGACAGCCACTATTTACTGGGACCCAAGGCCTTAGGAAAACTTGGCAGGGACTGGGGAGGGAAAGCAAGGGAGGGGCAGCCAGTTGAGGTAGAATCCTCTCTATCCAACAATTCGGAGAGGAGCCTAGAACCCCCACTATCTAGGTAGAGGGTTTTCTTTTTGTCTTTTTAAATTCGTTGAATGGATAATGTATCACATGACTAAAAAAAACCACAATGAAATAAAACAAAAAGTAATCCTCCCATCTCTTTATCTTATACCCTAACCACTATGTTCCCATCCTTCAACCATCATATAATCAATTTTATCACTTTCTTGGGCATCCTTTGATGGTGTGTGTGTGCTCATGCACGTGTACGTGCATACACGTATTTTTTTTCTCTTTTCAATTAAAAAAGTGCATATTATTAAATATACACTATTCTATACCTTCTCCCCACTTAATCTGTTTGGAGATGATCACATATTAGTACCTAGAGAACTTCCTCATTCTTTTTTTTTTTTTAATTAGTGCATAGCTACCCATTGTATTTCTATACCATCGTTTATTTGCCTGTCCCCAGCTGATGGACTTTTGGACTGTTTCTCTAATGAGAAACAGTATAAGCACTGCATATCTGTAGGCTAAATTCGCAGAAGTGGGAGTGCTAGGTCAAAAAGAATGTGCCTTTGTAATGTTGATAGATATTGTCAAATATTTTATACCAATTTACACACCCACCAGCATTATATGACTTTGCTGGTTTCTCTACAGTCTCTCAGAGGCTATTATCAAATTTGTGAATGGTTTCCCGTCTGCTTTTCTCTTATTATCAGTGAGGTTGAGAGTCTTTTTAGATGCCCTAGCACAATTCATGTTTTCTTTTCTGTAGACTTTGTTCATATTCGTTGACCTTTTTAAATTTGGCAGTTGGTCTCGCCCTTCTGATCTCTAGAAGCTTTGCATGTTAGGGAGATGGTGGTATGATTTGCAGGGACAATGGGGCTGCAGTGGGCATCCCCTGGGAGAAAGGCAGCAGAGGTAGACTCTTTCCCAAACTCCACCCTCTCACCCAAGCCCAATCACTTATTCAACGAGCATTTATTAAATGGCTTTTGAGTATCCGACTCCCTGCTTAGGCACCTGAGAGCAGAGGTGAATACTGTAGACCAAACCCTCAGGATGCTCAAAGTCCAGTGGCTGTATCTGTAATGAGACAGGTTGCAGTGCACGTGACATAAAGCGCAGTTCAGGGATTCAGAATGAGTGCTTCAGGAGCATGGGGGAGGAAGCCACAGCCCCTGCCTGTCCCAATAGACTGACATCTGTGTCCACCTGGGGCTGGCTCAGAGCTGCTGAGGCTCTGTCTGCCCCTGCTCTCCCTGTGGGTTCTGCCCTCAGATTCCAATGACAGAAACGCTCTGATCCCAGGAAGATGGCTCCCTGAGTACATATTTATGGAGTGCTTACCGCACATCAGTTCACAAGCCCATCTTGTCTACTCTGCCTCTGCGCAGCTTCTCCCCCGTCTTGAGCTGGTCCATGCTGTCTGATTCGACCCTTTCCTGCGTTGGTTGTCACCTGTTTTTAGTACACATTCCTCCACTGCTCAGAGGATTGAAATTTCCTTGATGGCAAGATGGGAGCTATTCCTCTGGGTCCCCTCCTCTTGATGCTTAGCATCTGGCGACACTCTGTGCAGGCTTGTTGGATGATTGATGTTGAATGGTGGGTTGGATGCCAGGGAAGTTGGAAACCATGGCTCATCTGAATTGGGGTGCGTGTGTGGGGAGGCGAGACTAGCACCCATTGAAGCAAGGGGGTGGATGCTCAGCTGACACTTCAGCATTAGGGCCCAGCCAAAAAAGGGTTAATCTTGCCAGGGTTTTGTGTATGAAATGGCACCAGAAAAAAATGTGCAGACTAGCAATTGAGCCCTGTGTCATCCTGGTTCAAATGACATTGTCTGAGCTTCCCCAGCCTCGCCCCCTGCACTAATTACAGACCTTCCCTGGGGAGGAAGGCTGGGGCCAGGAGGTCCTCATTATAGGCTCCCTCGCTGAAGAGAGCAAACCCCAATGACCGAACCCAATGACCAAACAAATTCTCGTGAGGAGAGACCCAGGGTTCCTCTGATGACCCTCCCTATTGCTGCCAGGCTGGGAAAGGGTTAAGTAGGCATGGACTAGAGGGACAGGCCAAAGTGAAATTATGGAGGGGGGCAGGCTAAGGGATGCCTCCCCCCCACTAGCTCCACTTGCCCAAGCCCCCTTCTCATCCCTTGCCCCCCAAAATGGCTGCTACCAGGGCTGTGTCAAGGCCTCCCTCTGTGGTCGGCTGCCTCTCCCTGTGGCCTGTGGGGACCTCGCCTTCTTTAATCTTCCATTTATCTCGAGGCCTCGCCCCTCTGAGATTGGCTTTGATGTGGGGCCTGCTCTCAGGGGGGAAATAAAGGGTTTCTGAGGCCGGGTTTGGACTCTGCCCACTGCCCCCAACCCCCAGCCCACCCAGAGGTCTCCCTCCTGGTTATCAGGGCCAGACCCCAGGGGTGACCTCAGGCAGAGCTTTGGGCTCTGATTTTCAGGCAAGTGGAGGGGCTGCTGTCTGGACCCCAAAGGGAAGGAGAAGGCTCAGAAATAAGAACTTTGTTATCTCATAGGGCGATTTATTTTTATGCTTGCCTCCCCTCCGTGAGACTGATGAGACAGTGAGCATAACAACAATAGCATTACTGCGTGCTTAACTAAACGCCAGGCACCAGGCTAAGGAGCTTCCATTTATAACATCTTTAATCCTTAAAACCATGTGCTGCGGATGTCCTTCTGAAAGGGAGGCAAGTGAAGGTTATTGATTCATTCATGTTCATAAAAATAATGTGGAGTTCCCACTACTGAGGATGTAGTTGTGAACGAAATGGGCACACTCCTAGCCTTCTATACGAGTTGGGGAGACAGGTCATAAACAAGTGGTCAAATACACATACTGTCGTGCCATGTCCTATAAAGGTAGTGCCATGAACACAAGTATTGTCCAGAGTGACTGGGCCATTGTTTTGGACTCAGTGGTGTCTTCCTGAGCAGACAGAGGGAGTTAGCCATGTGACTATCTGCAGAAGGAGCATCTAGGAGAGGAAAGGGGCAAAGGTCAGAGGTTAGAGGTACTTGTTTTGCTCTGGGCAAGGCCTGGAGGCTAGTTGGAGAGTGACAGGAAGTGAGTGGGTTAGGGAGCAGGGGCGGGGTCAAGTGGGGTGCTCCTGAGTAGGCTGACCAGATGGACGGGTTTAGACAGGACAGAAAACAACAGCACTGTCCCATTTCAAATAGTGCGTGTGGTTAGCCTACGGCTGAGTAGCTTGGACTTTTTTCTGAGTGTGATGGGAGTGACTGGGGGGTTTGAGCACGAGGCTGACAATGTAGTTTACGTTGAAGCAGAGACTCAGAATGTAAGTAGCAGAGGCAAACAGCTAGCCAGGCTCACGTGGCTGTCAGCAGTGAAACCGACATTCAAACTGAGTGCCTGAAGGATTGTCATTATGCTGTTGTCACCCACAAGGGGCAGGGACTGTGTCCCATTTGCCTTGAGGTCCCCTGTGCCTAGCAGAGGGCCTGGCACAGACTAAATGCTCAGCAAATACTTGAGGAGAGACAGATGAGTTCCAGCACTTGCGCTAACCAGTCAGTGGGATTGGGCAAGTCGCTTACATCCTCTGAGCCTCAGTTCACCCATCTGGAAATGGGGGGTGGGGGAAACAAGAACTGCCTTGTCTCTAGGACCCCACCTGGTGGGGATCCAATGAGACCTGGTGTGTGAAAGGGCTTTGTACAGTTGTGAAGTGTCAGAAAATGCTCTGTGGTCTGATTTCACCTGTCCTTGCTCCCATGACAGCTCTTGATGTAACTGCTTAAGGGCACAAATGTGTCCCTGAGGCTGTCCTGCCCCTTAGGGCAAGGCAAGCCAGTGTCACTCATCTTGGGTGTGTGTGCACTTGTATACATCTGCTCACTTGTGTTGACAACACCCAGAGAGCTGCTACCTTGGTCTGGTGATCTATGGGAACTTGACTTGTAGAGTTTGGGGAGAGGGCGTAGAAGACAGAAATAGTGGCTTCCCGCTACCCCCATCCCTACTGAGGCTCCTGGAATTCCCATAGCTCCTTCTATATCCACTGTTCCAACTCATAGTGAATGGGGTGAGGATTGTCTTACACCTGTCACTCTATCTAACCTGCTTGTGGGCTCCTAAGGGCTGGGACTGCTCCTTGTTCTTTGTACCCCAGAGAGCAACACAGTGTCTGGTGAATGATTGGTGCTTAGTAAGTGATGGATGAATCAACGGTCCATAGTCCCTGGAATCAAAAGGGCCTGGAATTTTAAGGCTTCTGGACTCGACAGTCACCCAGCCACTTCTCCTTTCTGGGCCTTAGTTTCCTCTTTTATAGATAGAGCTTTTGTCTGAGTGAATTTATTTATTCATTCATTCACTGTCATCTCTTATGAATGTTACGGTATGGTGGTACATTCTGAGGATACTGATATTAATTAGAATCAGTGCTGTTCTCAAATTGAACTGTGTCACAAGCATGGGTCACAATAATTGCAATGTAAAGTGATAAATGTTTTTATGGATGGCACCACCGTGGCTCTGAGGAGGGCGTGGTCTGCCCTGCATTTGGTGGGGGATGGGAAGATTTCACAGTATAGAGGGTCTTGGAGGTTGAGTACGTAGGTGTTTGCTAGGTGGACAAAAAGAGAAAAAGGGCATTCCTGGAAAAGGAAACAGCATGGCAAAGATCCTGGAAGTATGGCAGTGCCTGGCAGTTTGGGGAAACTGTGAACAGTTGGGTGTGGCTAAAAGTTATCAAGGTTGGGGAGGGTGCAGTGGGGTCCAAGGGCTAGATTGTGCAAGGCCTTGGAGGCCTCTCTAAGAGGCCCCCATAAGGCATTCTAAGAGCTCTCTTGAAGGCAAATGGGAGCCACTGGCAGGTTTTCTGGAGGAACATGGCATGAGCAGGATTGTATTTTTTGATAAACCACTTTGCTCTGATGTGGACAACAGATTGGAGGTGAGCAGCCTGGGAGGTGTGCAGGCTAGAATCCGCAGGCGGAGTTATGAGGCCGCTGCTGTTATCCAGGAGGGATTTGATAAGGGCCTGAACAAAGTTAACAACGGCTAACAGTTACCCAGCAGGTACAATGGGGCAGCCAAGCTCTATGTTAAACATTTGTAAATATCATTGCATTTCATCCTCGCGGCTACCCTGTGAGTAGGCACTATTGTGATGAGCACCCTTCTATTACAGATGGGGGACTGGAGGCTCAGTCACAAGGCTATCAAGTGGCAGAACAAGGACTTAAATCCATCCACATGAACTGGGTGGGGACCTCCTGAATGGGAGGCATGCCCAAATGAGCTGGGGGCCGAACCAGGGGCCTCCCAAATGAAAATAAATAAATAAAATAAATCCACCCACCTTGCCCTGACTTCAGGACCTGGTATTCTTCTAAAGGATGAAGGCAGTGGGTGAAGACAAAGGCTTGGAGTTCAGAGCTGGTTAGGAGGAAGGCTCAGCAGGACATGGGTCAATGGGATCAACAGTGAATTCAAACAAACGAGCAGGTTTGAGGGCCCCTCCAGTGATGGGTCTGGGATTCTGGGATGGTGTCTAAGCTCAGGAATGAGATTCCAGTGTCACTGTTCCTGTTCCTGTGGGCGTCCCCAGGGGGGTGCTGACATGATGCTGGGCTCCTTCAGGGGTCTCTGCAGCAGCTGGAGTCAGCATGGGCTTTACCCTTTCCCTGCAGGATTTCTGGGAAAAGCTCCCCTCTCCCTCCCCCAGTTCAGGCTTTGGGAGAACATCTTTGCAGATTTCCCTGTCTTTCCAGGAACCTGTCCCCCACAGAGGGCACTGCTATTGTGTGCACACTGGTGGATGTCCGCTAGCACTGGTCATCTCGGGGCAAGCAAGACTTTGGCCTGCACTTACCTGAGGGTGGGCCCCCTCTCCTTGGGCCCTGTGGGCCCCACACCAGAGTGGAGCAGTCTCCTGAAGGAGTCTGATCCTTAGGCCAGAGCTGAGAAAATGGGATCTGTTTCCTATTCAGTGGTTTTCAACCAGCAGTGTGGATGCTGTTTGTGCTTCCTCTCTTGGGCCACAGTTTGAGATGCTGGCTCCTCACTTACCTCTGTGGACTTTTCCAGGCCCCGGAGTGGGCTGGGCAGCTGACGTCAGGAAATGGATGGACTGTGAGAGGTTCCGGTGATTCACCCCTAGCAGTGGCCACTGTGGCGTCCACCTGGAGCTTTGCTTTGTCCTTCAGAGGTCAGGGCATTTGGTTTTATTTTTTAATAAATAAGGGTGAACCTGACTCACAACTCAAGAGAGGCTGCAGCTTGCTCAGAGCCATCAGCATCACCATGGCAACGCGACCATCCTTGGGAGCGCTTGAACATGTAAATATCAACAGCAGCCCTGCCTCTTCTCACCTAAGAGCAGCTCCTGGCCCTCAGGCCTGTGGGAATGGCCCAGGGAGAGGCCTGGGCTCCCTCAAAAGCAGGAGTTGAAAGTAGGGACATGAGTTCCCACTCATGCTCATCTTACCTGCCTGGCACGTGCCCATCCTCCCCGAAGGAGCTGAGGAAATCTCTTTCAGGCTGGGGCAGGCACTGGGGGTCCATGCTAAGTCCACATGTTGGAGCCCTGGAATCCATAATTTCTCTCGGGAGGCTACAATTGTGTGGTGGGTACAGCTGCAGAGATGATAAGGTCTCTAATTAGAACATATGTGAGGATGTTAATAATATTAACCATTTAATGAATGCCTACCACCTTGAGCCAGGCTGTGTATGGGAGGCTTTACACACCTTGTCTCCTCCAGTCCCTTACGTAATCACTTACCTAGAGGAGATTGTAATTCATAAATTAATTTTAATTAATAATAATAATATCTAGCAGTGGTTGAGTGTAGACACTCTGCTAAGCACTAATGTTTATTTTCACATAAAAAATGCTATAATTATTCCCATTTTATAGATGAGAAAACTGAGGCTTGGAGAGGTTAACTCATTTGCCTGAGATTACTCAGCTTCCTGAAGGCTAGAACTGAGATTTGGGTGTAGTTGTGTCTGACACATGTTCTCATTGTTGAGTTGAAGCCTAAGGCTTAGTCCAGGTTCAAGCTACCTGCTGAGCAAATAGAGGCTGCAGGTTTGCCTGGTTTTGGTTTCCTCTAAGAGCCTTGACTGAGTTTTTTGCCCCAGATGGTTTCTGATCACCCTACCCAGGGTCACCTTGGGAGATTGAAAGAAATGCAGATTCTAGGCCCACCAACATCTGTTGCATCAGATTTTTGGGTGTGGGCCCTAGGATTCTACATTTTAGGAAACTCTCCTAGTTGAATTCTAACATTTGGGAATTTAAGAGTTGACTGAGCTCCTGGAGAGCAAGGAATATATTTTCTCTGAGACCTACCCTGGACCTAAAGCAGGCATATCTCTGAGTTAGGAGCTCAGAAAGTATTTGTTGAACCTGAATGCAGAACGAATTGGGCCCCATGGAGTCCCCAAGTCTCTTCAGGGCCAGGCTCTGCTCCGGTTCCCGAGAGTCTGTGCTCTCTTCCTATTCATTCCCTACCTCCCTTACCCCATATCTTCCCACCCACCCCATGCCCAACCCCGGACAGAACTGCCCACCAGGCTCTGCCCACTCCTGTGATTTCTTCTGCAATGGGCTACAGCTGGTGTTCAGAAGCTCCATTTGTTAGCAGAAACCAAATCAGTCCTGTAAGCCAGCTTCCAAGGCAGAGAGTACCCTGAACTGCCAGCAGAATGTCTTAGGTGGGCACACACAGGGTATAGAGCAAGGGTGTCCAAACTTTTTGTTCTCCTGGGCCACACTGGAGGAAGCATTATCTTGAGCCATACAGAAAGTACACTAACACTGATGATAGCTGATGAACTAAAAAATAAAAATAAAATCTCATAATGGTTAAGAACGTTTACAAATTTGTGTTGGGCCAAGTTCGAAGACATCTTGGACTGCAGGTTGGACAAGTCTAGCACAAAGGAAAGCTTGGGATCTCTTCCGCTGCCATGTGTTACTCACAGAAGAGGCTTATTTATCAGAGCAAGACACGCAAATATCAAGCCATAAGGATCTATGAGGAGGACTACATGTGCATGATGGAATATTATGCAGCCATTAAAAACTAAGACTTTTGAAGAGAATTTAATGATGCTGTAAAATGTTCACCCAAAATAGACAGAACCCACCCCCCCTGCCCCCCAGGATAGAAACCTATACACCTAGAAAAATGTTTGTGATATGTGGCAGGGAAACCAGTTGTCCCCCACTATCTGTTCTCCCCTTTTGCCATTGTATTAGAACCCCGACTTAGGTGATATCCTGTTTCCTGGGGGCTGTGGGACTTAGTTTAGTGGGGTATAAGCAGAAGCGATGTACAAACTCCAGCAAGTGTCCTTTGAGAAGCGGTTCTCTTCTTTGCGTCTCATGCAGCTGCCTTGGGTCAGGAGTGCACAGCGTGAGCTAAGGAGGGAGAGCCCCAGTGAGAACGAGCCTGGTCCCTGATGCGGGGCCAACCTGGGCTGCTTACCTCTGGCATCATTTACTAGAGAAAGCAACAGACACATCTAAGTCATGTACTTCAGGTTTCCTGTCATTTGAAGCTGAAACAATCCTAATGAATGTTAAGATATATTGCAAAGTAAATAAACAAAAAAATGTAAGTTAAAAACAATGTGAACTGACTATTATGCATAGTGTCAGATGGGTTCTAGACTTATCAGGTGATCACTTTGTAAGATATATGTCTAATCACTATGTTGTACACCTGAAACTAATATAATATTGTATATCAACTGTAGTTGAAACATAAATTAAAAAAATTAATACCTCCCACAAGCCTAGCATCTAATGTAAATACAAATGGGGAGAAATTGAACAGCTTTGATCAAACTTAAAAATAAAAGTGTGAATCCTATGATTCCAATTTTATCTTAAAGTGTATATATATATATGTACACACACACACACACACACATATATATACTATGCACACACACACATAGAAAAGTGGTCAGAAAAATTTAAAGATTTATTTTATTGATTTTTGACAGAGAGAAACAGACAGAGAGAGATGGAGAGAAGGGGGAGGGCCCAGAGCAGTCTCCATAGTTGACATTAGTTTTCCATATAGTTTCACTCCACAGGTGGGCACAGGGCTGCACAGGGCAGGAACTGTGCCAGGAGCCTCCCACCTAGGTCCCGGCAAGAACTGAACTGGGGACACACCCCAGTTCAGCATGTGGGTCTGCATGGGCCGGGACCGGGATTCGATCCTTGGTCCTCGGGGCTTCAAAGTGGGTGCTTAACCCGCTGAGCCATCCCAGCTTTCCCGGTCAGGAAAATTTAAAACTAAAATGATAGCAGAGGTTATTTCAGGGTGGGAAGGCCAAAAGGATTTTACATAGTCTTTTTCTCTTTTTTTGCTTATCTGTATTTTTTAACTTTTCTACAACAAAAGTGTAGTACCTTTTCAAATAAGAAAAAATAATAAAAAGCATAAATGGTATATCCTAACGAGATTCATATGGATCCCAATCATAAAGAATTTACCTTATTCATCATTACATGGAAAAAAGATGGAAAAAAGTTTATTAAAGTAATTATTAACATTTAAGGGCACAGAAAACTATTCAAAATATATTGTTAAGGAGAAAAAAAATTATTAAACTATATAATTCCTTTTTTTTAAAACAAAATTAAAATAAACCTAAAACTAATACAATGTTATATGTCAATTATATCTCAATTTAAAAAAAGAATAAAGTGACATAAATATATGCTAGGAAAAGGACCAGAAGGAGATAACCCAATATATAAATGATCCAGAGGAGAGATTCTAGTGGTTCTTTTTCTTTTTTTTAATATATTTTTATTTATTTATTTATTTTGACAGAGAGAGAGAGAGAGAGAGAGATACAGAGAGATACAGAGAGAGAACTGAACTGGGGGAGCTCCCAGTTCAGCATATGGTTCCGCACGGGCCAGGGTCGGGATTCGATCCTCGGTCCCCAGCGCTGCAAAGTGAGTGCCTAACCCACTAAGCCATTCCGGCTTCCCCTCTAGTGATCCTTATTTTCCTCTTTATACTTCTATGGTATTTTCAAAAAATCTTCCCAATAAACCTATATTAGTCTTATTTATTTAAAAATGTTTGTATTTAGAGACAGAAAAACATGTTACAAAGAACAATAAAACACACATTCCCACTACCCTAGAGTTCATGATTAATATTTTGTTACATTTAATCAATGTCTTTATTTTTAAGAAACAAAGTCCTCTTTTTTTATATCAATCGCAATCATTAAAATTTTCATCAGAGAGAACTTGCCCAGCCTGGGACAGCCCAGGGTGTTGCGAGAGGACAAGAGAGGAGTGAGCTCAGGGACTTTGTAACTTCCTTCCACCTTCAGCCAAATGTTTGGCTCTACAGTGACTATTTCCAGGACAGAGGCGGCCTGGGCACAAGGGTGCCAGATACGCCTGGCACTGGGCCCGGAGCACACAGTGGAGGGCAGGGCTGGAAGAGGAGGGTCCCCGTGGAGCACTTTCCTCCTGAGGTCAGTTGGTGCCCAACTGGTGTTTACAAAGAGGGTGGGGCCCGAGCCTCCTGGTTCTGAGGCCTCTGCTCTCAGGGGAGGTGGCCCACGGCAGGCCACAAACGAAGGGTGGCAAAACCACTGTCTCCTGTGAGGCTCAGAGGCTGGGCTGCCGCTGGGAGCGTTCTGGGAAACGAGGGCTCCGCAGCTAGGTGGTAAAGTGTGGTCAGTGGAGGTTGAGGAGATCCAGAGGAGGAAGAGAAACAGGGAAGAGGCGGGTGTACTCCCATTTGTTAGACCTTCCCTGTCACAAAAGAGGAGTCTGAGGCTCAGAAGGGTTGGGCACTAGCCCAGGGCCTCGCAGCTCCTATGGGTCCAGGCTGAGGTTCAGAGGAGCCCAAGGCTCTTGCTCCTCGTGGGGCCACAGCAGGCTGGGCCCCGTGGGGGCAATGATGAGCGATACACTCTGCATGGCTCGGAACAGAGATAGGTAAGGAACAGATGTGACAACAAACACAACAGCAAACACATGACCAAGAATGAGGCCTCTCCGTAGTGGCCTCCTGTCCCCTTGGCTGTCCCTAGCTGCTATCGGGCTCCTGCTGTGGCAGGGGTGGGTAGACCCCTGATGCTGATGAGCACACTTATGAAGAGGACATCTGCTCACTCCTGGTTGGGTCCAATAAACCCTAACTGACAGACCTTGCCAGCCCCTTATACTTGACTGGGACTGCCAGGTGGTCTTCGCCTGCTGTCCTTCACTCCCGTGACCACGTTTCTCTGCTCCTCACTTCATCCCCACCATCACTGACCTCACAGGCCTGGGGCCTCACCATGCTCTTTCCCCAGGCCTGCCCAAGTTGTAAGACCTGAGAAGATGCTGCCAAATTCCAAAGGTGTCCTACCAGGCACTCTGATTAAGGGGAAGCTGGGATGGCTCACAGGGTTGAGCACTTGCTTTGCAGCTCCGGGGTCCAAGGATCAAATCCTGGCCCCTGCCCTTGCGAACTCACATGCTGAACTGGGGTGTGCTTCCCATGTGGGAGGCCCCCAGCCCAGTTCCCGCCCTGCGTGGCCCCCACCCACTGTGTGGAACAAAATCATGTCAAAAAACTGATGACGTACAACTATGGAGTCTGCTCTGGGCCCTACCCCTTCTCTGTCTCTGTCAAAAAAAAGAAAAAAAAGAAAAAAAGAACAGGACTTCAAATCCAGCTGTGTTGCTTACTATAATTGCTCCCAGCAAGTAATTTCACCTTTCTATGCCTCAATGAGCTTATCTATAAAATGGGACAAATGACAATGCATACCTGCAGGGTTGTTGTGAAAACAAAATAAGCTCATATAGGGAGAGTGTTGAGCACAGTACACAGAGTTCAGTCCATAGTGTCCTATCAATGATCACTTCAAAAGGCATGAGGGAAAGCCTGAGTCACTGCAGACTCAGGGGGAAGTATCTCTGGACCCTCCTCAAGGTTCTAGCTGACCAAGGTCCAGTCACGGGTCATTTCCTTTGAGATCTAATCCTCCCACATTCCAGCCGGCTGAGGAATGAGACAGCCCTTTCCCCAGTCTGCAATGTTCTGCCTGAAACTGTGTGCCCTCTATTTTGCCCACAACCGATGGCAGTCTGGCTGGCTGAGTGATGGGCACAAGGAACCTAAGTGTCCTTGCTGCAGGACCTGTTGAATGTCTGAGCCTTGCAAGGTCCCCGCCTGCCTATTTCTCAGTGGGGCCAACCTCTGGTCTCGTGTGGAAGGACAACATTATGACAGTCCAGGCCCTTCCCAGAGCGCTCCCTTCTGTGTGTGGAGCAGGAGGTCTATTTAGTGTGTATTACAGGATCTTGGGACTTCAGAGCTTGGTAAGACATCAAGCAGAACCCCACACAGTTGGTGCTGAAAGAGGCCTCCTGTAGAACCACAGGGAGCTGGGGCAGGAGCCCAGAGGCACCCCTCAATAAACCATACATAGCTAATGCTAGACAGGTCCTCTGTCTGAACGCAGAATGGCTCCTTCTGAGAGAGCTTCAGACAGAGCCACAGGACCTTAGAGCTGGAAGGGACCCAGGGAGCGCTGCTTCTGGAAGGTGTATCGAATCCAACCCTCTGGGTTTATAGCTGAACCTTCAGCTGTCCGTATAGGTAGCCAGTGGTGGTGGTTGTGGGGGGCAGATCTGAAAACTTTCTAGCGATGAGGTCCATGTGACTACTTTGTGTGTTTAGGCTGGGACAGACAGAGGAGAAATGCTTATAGCTTATCTGTGAGGTAGTGAAACACTGAAGGGTGAGATGTGACAGAAAAGCAACTCCAGCTGGCTTAAACAAAAGGACATTTATTGGCTCACATAACTGGAAGCCCAGAGATAGGGTGGGTGTTATGGACTGAATTGTGTACTGACCCCCACCCCGAAACTCCTGAAATTCATATGTTGAAGCCTTAACCCTCAATGTGACTGTATTTGGAGATAGTGTCTTTAAGGAGGCAATTAAGTTTAAATGAGGGGGAGCCGGGGTGGCTCAGAGGGTTAAGCACTTGCTTTGCAGCCCCGGGGACTGAGGATCAAATCCCTGCCCATGTGGACCCGTATGCTGAACTGGGGAGCACCTCCCATTCGGTTGTCACCGGGGTGAGACCCCGGCCCAGTTCCTGCCCTGTGCAGCCCTGTGCCCACTTGTGGAATAAAACTATGTGGAAAAACCAATGATGTGCAACTATGGAGACTGTTCTGGGCCCTCCCCTTCTCTCTGTCTCTGTCTCTCTCTCTCTCTCTCTCTCTCTCTCTCTCTCTCTCTGTCAAAAACAATAAAAATAAATCTTAAAAAAAAAAAAAGTTTAAATGAGGCCATTAAGGTAGAGCCCTAATCCAATAGGACTGGTGTCTTTATAAGAAAAGGAAGAGATACCTGGGCTCTCTCTTTCTCCTCAAACATGCAGAAAAGAGGCCGTGTGAGGACACAGTCAGAGGTGCTGGTCTGCAAGCAGGAAGAGGCCTCAGAAGAAACCAGCCCGACGGCACCTTTATCTTGGACTTCTGGCCCTTCAGAACTGTGAGAAAATAAATTGCTGCTTTTTAAGCACCCCAGTGTGTGGCAGTCCTCGCAGACTAAGACAGCGGGCTTCAGAGTAGTCCAGAAACTCTGACTCCATTTCCCTGTGCTTCTCTGGGCTCTGCCTTCCTTGTGTGCAGCCCAGTTCCTACGCTGATAGTCAGAGGACTGACTACCACAGTTCCAGGCCTGGTGATGTGCTGAGCAAGAGAGAAGGTTGCTCCACGATGCTTGCTCTTACAACCAATAGAGCTCTTACCCAGAATCCCCCCAGCAAACCTTTCCTTGTATCTCGCTGGGCCTAACTAGGTCACAGGCCCAGTCCTGAAACAGTCCCTGAGTCCTGTGCTGTAGTTGGATGCTGTATAGAGTTTGGGGAACATTGCTGTAATGAAAAGACTCCAAATACAGAATGGTGAGCTAAACAGAAATTGATGTTTCTTTCATATCATATAAGAGTTCAGAAAAAAAGCCTTCCAGGGGAAGCCGGGATGGCTCAGTGGGTTAAGCACTCACTTTGAAGTGCCGGGGACTGTGTGGAACCATATGCTGAACTGGGAGCTCCCCCAGTTCAGTTCTCCCTCTCTCTCTCTCTCTCTGTAAAAAAAAAAAAAAAAAAAAAAAAAAAAAGCCTTCCAAAGCTGCCCTCCAGAAGTGGCTTCCCTGTCTAGGTCCAGGGAGACTTCTTTAGTTTTTATCATCTGCCATGAAAGGGGAAGAGCAGGGAAGAGTCAGAGAAGCACATGCACGGTTCTTTCGAAAGCACATCTTAGAAGTGGAACAATCATTTCTGCTCACAGTCTTTTGGTGAGAACTTAGACTCACAGCCACATCAAACTGCAAGGGAGGCTGGGAAATGTAGTCCTTATAAGGCAGCCATCTGCTTGGCCCCAAATCAGGAGTTCTGTTTTAAAGAAGCAGAGAGTGGATATGAAGGAACTAGAGAAGTCTCTATTGCACACTGATTAGTTTAGGCCCAGGGTCCTGAAACAATTCTTGGGAAGGGTAGCGGGCCCACCCTGGAGCTGGCCAAGAGGTCAGCTTCCACTGAGGCACTTGGGTTTGTGTAGGCCTCTATACTCTGGGTCTGCTTGTTATAACACTTAACTCATACACTAACTAGTACACTATGCCTTGCATTTCTTTGGCTTCTCTTAGGAAGCTGGAAGGGGGAGAATGGGTATCTACTATATTATCTTCCTTTGAGGCCCTTCCATTCTGGAGCAAGGGATGGGTTTAAACAGATTACTGTGCATCAGTGTGACAAATGGTGTGACAGTGTGACAAATGGTAAGCCAGCAATATAGAAATACCAATGAAAATAGAGGGAAGAATTACCAGAAGGTATCTGAGACAGGATAGAAGAGAAACATGAGTTCATTTTGTCTGGATCTTAAAGGATATGTGGAGATTTCCCAAGTGATCTTGGTTGGTGACAGGCAGTTCAAAGAGAACAGCAAAGCCACAGAGATATGAATGCCTATGGGGTACAGCTAGGGGTCTGGTGTGGCTGGAGGGTGGGAAGGGTGGGAGGTAGCTGAGAGCTGCTAATGAAGGGCACCCAGAAGCCATGTGAAGCAGCAGCCTGCCTGACAGGCCTCTGAAGCCATGCAGGGTTTTTTTTAAGCCAGCAGAGACAGGGTCAGAGCTATGTCTTTCTCTGAGGTAGACTGGAGGATGACTCGTTAGGAAGCTATTTCACAAATTCAGTTGAGTAATGAAGAAAGCTTGCATCAGGGCTGTGGTGGTGGGAATGGAGACAAGGAGATGGTTTACAGAGAGATTCTGGTGGTAGAACTGACAAAACTTGATAACTGTGATTAAGGGGGGTGGTGAGCAAGGACCAAGGGAAGTGATCCTAAGTTTATATGCTTGTGCTAGAAACCTGGAGGAGCACAGGAGAAGCAAGCTTTGGGGTGCGAGAGAAAAACGACTTTCCACTGTCCTGAGCAGACTTCTCTTAAGCCAGGTCTTCTGGACTTTTGGTTCCTGCTCCACAGAACACTCCCTCACCCTCAGATCCTCAACTGGCTAATTCCTCATTTTCTCCAAGAGCCTTTCTGGACCCCGTTCACCTGGGTGAGAACCCCTCTTTGATTTTATTAGAGTACTCCGTTTCTTTTCTTTTCTTTTTTTTTAAAAAAGATTTATTTTATTGATTTTTGACAGAGAGAAACAGAGACAGAGAGAGGCAGAGAGAAGGGGGAGGGCCCAGAGCAGTCTCCATAGTTGACATTAGTTTTTCCATATAGTTTCACTCCACAGGTGGGCACAGGGCTGTGCAGGGCAGGAACTGGGCCGGGAGCCTCCCACATAGGTCCCGGCAAGAACTGAACTGGGGGCACACCCCAGCTCAGCACGTGGGTCCACATGGGCCGGGATTCGATCCTTGATCCCCGGGGCTTCAAAGTGAGCGCTTAACCCGCTGAGCCATCCCAGCTTTCCCTGTTTCTTTTCTTTACATGCCTCTTGCCTCTCACTCAGGGTTGCTTCCCCCACTCAGCCTGGCCGTTCCTGGAGGGATGGAACATGTCTGTCTTGTCTGTTGTTTCATTCCCAATGTCTTGGATCGTGCCTGGCACTCAGAAGGCATTCAGGCTTGGTTTGAGGTATTAGTCAATGGTTGTCATTGGAAATGGGAATTGGCTGATATATATATTTTTTATTAGAGCCCATTCAGTTGTGATGCAAAGCAGTGAAGTCACTATGGAGACAGTTGATGTCACCCTTTTAGAGGCCTGGATTACTCTAGGCCAGTGGTTCTCAACCAAGGGTGATTTTGCTCCCCAACGACATTTGGCACGTCTGACATTTTTGATAGTGATGACTGTGTGTGTGTACACATGTGTTACTGGCATCTTGACGATAGAGGCCAGGAATATTCCTAAACATCCTATAATGCACAAGACAGATGCCTCCCTCTGCCCCCCCCCCGACCCACACACACTCAAACACACACTAAGACACATCCAGCCCAATATCTCACTAGTGTTAAGGTTGAGAAACCCTGCTCTAGGGATGGGTGAGCTAACTGGATGGCTGAATTCCCGTTTGGCCTACCAGCTGCTATGGCCCGATGGAGTAAGGGCAAGAGAAGCGGAGTGGCTGTCACAGGAAATATGAACTTATGATGTGCAGCCAGGAACCACTTTGGATTGGGCTTCAGTCAAAGGCCCCAACACCTTGGGCAGTTTCCCCTTAACTGAACTCCCAGCAGGCCCAGACTGGCCCTCGCCTCTCTCTGACTCATCCATTGGGTTTCTCTTGCTCTTTGGTGGAAGTGGCCACCACACTCTCTTCCCACCCCATCTGCCTCGCTGATTATTTTCAGCTTGGCTTGCAGAGGCCCAACGCTGCAATTACACCCCAACCTCAATGGCTCCTTCTGAAAATAACATTTGGGTCGAAGAAAACCTCAGTCTGGTGGGCTGGATTTTATACTAAACAGTTAAAGAGAGGGTGTGGGTATGGGGTGGGGGTGGGGGCAAGGGAGTGGCACAATGGTACAGTTAAGCAAAGAATCTGGAAGAAGAGGAAGGAAAAGGAAGTGAAGAGAATGAAGGAGTGGAGGTAGTAAGAGTTGTTGCAGAAAGAAAATATATCTACTGGGTAGGGGTCAGCCATCTTTTAGAAGTCTTAAGCCAAGTTTTTATTTATGCCTCTAATTGAAGGTTTTGTTTGCCGAAATACCCCCACCCCCACCCCCACCCCCCACCAATCACAGAGGCCTAGGAAATTCATGTCTGCCTTGCGCCAAAAGAATTAGTCTATGGGTATACCAATCTTTATCCAAGCTAGTGACCAGATTTTCCAACCCCAAAATAGGAGCCACATGGTTTGACACAGGATTTTTGTTCTCTTTCCAGGCAAGAATGGCAGTCTGGGAAATGTAGTTTGGTGATGCTGATAGGTGGGATGTCTAAGCAGTTTCATGGTTGGTGGAGAAGAGCAGATAGGACCTTCAAAGTAGTTCAGAGAAGAGAAGGAAACCCTAGAAATGAGAACCTTTCTCTCACCCAGGAGGAGAGGGAAGGAGATGTAGAGGGTGAGGAGAAAAATACTTGGAAGCACCTTTTAGATTCCAAGGAGGCAGAGATGAAAAGTCTGTATGAGATGAGATTTGGATAAATAGGCAGGAAGGAGTTCTACACATTAGTTAAAAGCTCAGTTCTGGAGTCAGCCAGACTTGGGTTCAAATGTGGACTGACCAACCACCTGGGTGATTTCCAGCAGTATCTTAGCCTCTTTGGATAGGCCAGAAGTAGAGGCTCTAGACCAGTGGTGTCCAACCTTTGGCCTCCCTGGGCCACATTAAAGAAGAATTGTCTTGGGCCACACATAAACTACACTATTGCTAGCTGATGAGTTAAAAAAAACCCCACAAAAAACACAAAAAACCCACAAAAAAATTCCATAATGTTTTAAGAAAGTTTACCAATTTGTATTGGGTCCCATTCAAAGCTGTCCTGGTCCACCTGAGGCCCACAGGCCGTGGGTTGGACAAGCTTGCTCTATCTAGAGTGAGGCTAGTAGAGTTTGTATCCTACTCGGTGATCTCAGGCAAGTTACTTAACCTCTCTGTGCTTCACTTTCCTCTGTAAAATGTAAAGAACATCCACCTTCTAAGGTGTCATAAGGGCTTAGAATAACATGCTTATAACAGGGCCTGGGACATAGGCAATCACTCAACATATGTTAGCTATTATTATTACTACCTCTGGAGTTTTTGTCCAAGTGTAATAGGCAAGAAACTTTTAGCTAACATATACATTTTTTTATTTGGATAGTTATGAATTTAATTTCAAGTGTATTAAAAAATGTGACTAGCACATCAAAACTGTGGTTTCACTAATGTTATTGCTTAGGGTAAGGCTATGTAGAAAAAGGGAATAGATTTAAAGTTAATAATAAAAAAGTTAATAAAATAAGTCAATTAGAAATATGTAGTATAGGTGGAATGTGGGTATGAAAGAAAATCATGCAAGCAATACCTGAATGGCTGAAAATTTTGGAAAATACTCTATGATGCCGTATTTCCTTCTGCTAATAAAACTTTCTAAGGCACGTGGATGAAGAAAGCAGGCAGGAAAGGTACAGGTCAAGAGGTTATCAAAACTTTCTTTCTTTCCCCCTCTATATCCACTGTTCTCTTTTTGAGAAATCAGTAGGAGGGCCCAGCAGGCAAGGCCTGACGCCCTAAATAGCTTTTGAACCCATTGTGGATTGGGGGTGCTCAGGGAAGTAAGGCTGAATTCAAAGGCCCAGCTCTGGAAACCAAAAGCCAATCCCCCAAGTTCTCTCTCCCGTCATGTTTAGGGCGATTCGGGCCTCTCTGATTTTTTTTGGAGCACTGGGTCAATCAGTCAGCCAATGCCTCGGGAGAAGTTTAATTAAGCTCAGATCCCCTGCTCGAGCTGCCAAAGGTCTCCCTGCCCGCCCCGCCCCCAGCACACTGGTGCAAAGCGTTTTCCCGCCCGGCCAGCAGGCCCGCAGCCTGCGCATGCGCGTCCGCAGGGCGCCCAGCACCCCGCGGCAGGCTCGGCTCCCAGAACAGCGTTGCAAACTGTTGCATCAGACAGCAAGCAGCCAGCCGCGCCGCCAGGGTTTCTAGGAAGATAGGAAGGATTTGAGATCCTCTGTGGTTGCTTGGGAGCGCTGGCCGTCACTCACGGTGTTTACATGCTTGGGAACACGATCCCCTGCAATCTCAAGCTTGTGGCAGTCTGAGAAGGGCCTTAGCCACAGGTGAAATGCTCTGACCGCCACAGCTCCTTCCCACCCCACGGCCTCAGGTTGGACCAACTGAGCTGAACTCAGTTGGCTTTATTCATGGCATGGGCCCTGAAGGAATGAGCTGGGTTTGATTTCTCTTCTGAAGGACAAGAATGCCTCTGAGGAATTTCTCACTCTGTGAGAGTGCAAAACTAATTTCCCCAGACAAACCCTGTTGCCGGTTCCCAAAAGGGCTTGGAAAGATCCCAGCAGGAATGTTCAGTGGTTTCCAAATCTTTTCACCCCACAGCTGGACATGCAGACACTGACCACCAAGAACTTCTTGGTGGGTGGACTCACATCTTCCACAGCTAGGCCTCCTTTTTGGCGTATCTCAGGCCCTGTGTTATGGAGACCTTGGACATAAGCCAGAGAATGCACAAGCACAAACTCATTTAGCCATCACACATATAATGTGTTCTCTAGAGGCAGATGGTCCTGCAACTCAGGAAAAGTTGTTCTCCCTACTCTGTCATTCCGGTCTCTGGGCCACTGCTTCCTTAGGAGAGCAAATCTGCTGGATGAGAAAGGGATGGGAGAGCCTGCGGGTGGGGTGGGAATGAGTACTGATTTGGAATCTACTTTCTAAATGGCTTTACAGGGATATAATCTGAATTCTATGGTTCAATTCTCTCTTATTTATTATTATTATTTTATTATTTTTTGGGGAATGGGTCAAGACCAAAATCATTCAGTATTAATAGATTCCCCAAAACAACAACAAAAGAACCCCCAAACTGGCAATTTACCATAAGTTTTCTCTTTTTTAGGGTGTTGATGGTAAAAATTTATTCCATTTGAATAATTTTTTCCCCCAGAACGCTTAGTATAGTTTAGCATGCATAATAATAATTTTGTCTTCAACATTTATTGCACACCTTATTTCAGGCGCACTTCACATTGAATTACGTGGATTATCGTATTTCTTTATTTTTTAATTTAAAACTTGTTAAATTTATTGGGGTGACGTTGGTTGGCAAAAATTACATAGGTGGGAAAGCCGGGATGGCTCAGTGGGTTAAGTGCTCACTTTGCAGCCCCGGGGACCGAGGATCAAGTCCTGGCCCTGGCCCGTGTGGACCCATATGCTGAACTGGGGAGTGCCTCCAGTTCAGTTCTCACTGGGGCGAGACCCCGGCCCAGTTCCTGCCCTGTGCAGCCCTGCACCCACCTGTGGAATGAAACTATGTGGAAAAACAATGATGTGCAACTATGGAGACTGTTCTGGGCCCTCCCCTTTCTCTCTGTCTCTGTATCTCTCTCTGTCAAAAACAATAATAAAAAAAAATCTTAAACAAAAAAAAATTACCTAGGCTCCAGGTATACAATTGAATAATTTTGAAAGCTGAACCGGCCTAGTGTTCTTCCTTCCCTTCATTATTATGAATCACTCAATCCCAACATTCAAGTTAAAAATTACCCCCCAAAATGATCAGCATTATCCAACACATCCCTTGGTCAGAGAGTCACTGCTTGTTTAAGCCAACATTTTCCTTTGAACAATGGGGTAAAATGGCACTCTGGGATTTTTCATTGCATTATAATAGATGCTTCATAAATGCGGCCTGAGATACTTCTGTCATCAACAGTAATCTTGTTAACTAGAGAGGGATGGAAAGGAATGGGGGCAAGTGCTAGAGTTGGAGCATTTCTGGGTTCTGCTTCTGGGAGTATATCAGGGCCTGGACCTCCTGCCAATGGGTGTTACTAAGGTAGTATGTGGGGTCAGAGGCCATGGGGTCAGAGGACATGGTCTCAGGGAGCTCCCAGGAGCTGGTAAAATGTCAGATATGTCTGAGCAATAGTTCTCACTTGAAGAAGCTAGTCATTTACTACTTATTGTGGGATCGCTCTAGGCATAAAAGTTGGAGCCATGAGGTCAGGTGCCAGGTGGGAATGAGAGAAAGTGAGTTCATAAGCTCACGTTGGAGTCTCTGCGGTACCCCCAGCACATATCGGTAGTAGGCTCTCAATGCATGTTGGTAGAATGAATACACTGAAAGAATGAGGGAAATAGCAGAGAGAGGAAAGTATAAAGAAGTCCAGGATTTTGTAAGAATCAGCCTGGGATGCCCAGGGCTCTCTTGTGTTGGCTAAGAGGGTATGAGATTGAGAACTGTTAAGGACAGGACCACTGCCTTGGTGTCCCTGTTTGGAAAAGCCTCCAGTTGGTGATTTCAGAGTATGCAGTCATTCTGTTTAACCAAGCCTAGTGACCTCATCAGTGATTGCCTCACCTTGACTGTATTCCCAGAGCAAATTTCTGGAAAAGTGAGGGGTCTGAGGGAGGGTATATGACTGAGATCCAGAGGACAGGAAAATCCCCCAGAAGCCACACTTTAACAATCATAACCAAAGTGGTGCCCCAGATGGTTAGATGATGCAGACAGAGACTAAAGTGTGATGCGTTTTCCACATTTATTGGACACTCTCAGATTCTAGACACTATACCGAGCCCAAACCCAGACAAAGCTCCCGTTCTAAGAGCTTATGATCTAAATTCCTGGTGGAAAGTCTGTCTTTGAAATGTTTAAGGCACCTCATTTAATCAGCATTTCCATTTCAAGTCATGTACCTCCTTCCTGAGAAACCCACCACATTTGAAGTTTGTAGCTGGCCTTCCTTCTGTTTTTGCTGTTTACGTGCCAGTTTAAAGGGTGGAGAGAGCCACATTAGTTTTAAAATAAAACACAAATAGCAGAATGAGGCTTGGTTAAAGTAAAAACCACAGAGGGATTTTTTTTTTTCCCCCTCTCATACTTTTCAGATTTTCCTAGAACCACCTTGATTTCCTTAGAGCCCAGACATAGAAAGTGAGTGGGCCTCTCCGGATGCTCTTCCAAGAGAAAGCGAAAGCTTCCTGCTTATTCTCTCTCATTGCACCTTTGGGGTTTGTTTTCCTTTTCAGGTAATTCAGACCCAGATGGGGGCTCAGAAAGCTGTGGAAGGCCCTAATTCACATGTGATATTTCCGAGCACTCTGAGAGTTGATTTTGGTTTGTTCTTGCTTGGTTTGTATCTTAACTCTTCTGTTCAGTGGTATCAGATTGTACGTTCTGGGTGATAGGAACATAACTTTACAGTCAGATTCTCCTGGTGGATTCCCAGCATTGCCATTTACCAGCGCTGTGGTGTCATCTGTCAGATGAGAACAAAATGATGCACACCTCTCAGGGCGCCAGTGACCATTAAGGAGTCAAGACACAGAAAGGGCTCAGCACAAAACAAGCACTTAATACACTGTAGCGATTATGAAAATAGATTTTTCATCCATCTGCTCTTTCCTTAACCATCCCCTCCTCCTAAATTGGAGAAAGAAAATTATTGCAAAGGGATGATTTATCCCATTTTACATCACCAAAAGAGCCCATGAGGCGAGAGAAGGCCGAGTTTCACTTGCAAACACATGGGCCTTTTAATGGGATGGGATCAGTGTTCTTGGTCAGCAAGAGGCGATTAAATCAGCAACAGAGCAGGGCGTGGGGATGTCTCGAAGGCCCACGGTGATGTGGCAGGAACACAGACGATGGGGAAGAGTGGTCAAGAAAGCAGGCCCGGAGCTGAGGTGAGGGACCAGAGGGGCGCCAGTCACCAGGATAAACCGCTTCGCGGTTCTGATTCTATGGGTCTGCAGATCAAGGCCTGCTCGCCCAGGGGTCTGGTGACCATGGGACCCGAGGCGCGTGCGGCAGCGCCCTCTGCTGGCCTCGTGGGGGCAAATCATCAGCTCTGTGCCCGCCCCGCGGCTCTGCAGGTGGGACCCGGGTTCCCTCCCGCCTCCTCCGCCCTCTCTCAGTCCCTTCTGAGGACTGCGCTGCCGGGTCCCCCGCCGGATTCCGGGAGACGCGTTCCTATCTGACGCCTGCGGGCTGAGCAGGGACGACGCTCGGAAATATTCGATTCACCAACGGGATCAGAGGCCGCAGGAGCTCCCCCAAACCCCGCAGAGGCTGCGCCCCCTGGGACCCGGGGCCGAAGCCTGCGGGGCTGTCGGAGGCTGTTTGGAGGTGGCATCGCCTTTGGCCAAGACCGCGGGTTCTGCGGACAGAGAGGAGCCCTGGGTTCGCTTTCTGCCTCATCCATTTTCCAGCTAGGCGACCTTGGGCAAGGTACTTCTATTTACATGTGCCTGCAATTCCTCATCTTTACGATGCAGAGAATGATCCCGACCGTAGTGGGTTGACTTGAATACATGGATCAGACAGCCTGGATTGGAATTCTGGCACTGACATCAGCTAGCTGTGTGCTTGGGGCAAGTTACTGAACCTCTCTGTGCCCCGGTTTCCTACAAAATAGGGATGATGACGGTACTTACCTCCGAGGGTTGTTGCCTGCAAAGCGCTTAACACTGCCTGGCACGGAGTAAGCGCTCAATAAATGGTGGCTGTTAGGGTTGTTGTCGTTATTATTTTCTTAAGGCCGCTGGGTACACGAGCAGAACTCTAGCTGGCGGTTATTAGTCTTTTTTGGGGGGTGGGGTGGGGTGGGGTCCGGCTATTTCTTTCCGGGCATTGTTAGAGTCGTTTCCTCTGCGCTCGCGTCCTTATCCGTGGCCGAAGGACAGCCGGCTCTCCCGACTTTGGAAAACCGAGGTTCCCCTGGAGGGGAGCCAGACCCGGTGGCGGGCTGCAGGGACCGGGACGTCCCCGGAGGACGCGCTCGCCACGCCGCCTCCGCCCGTGCCTGCATTAGCGCGCGTCAGCGCCGTGGTGACGTGGCGGGCCCGCGCGGGGCGGGGAGGCGCGGCCGGCACACGCGGGGAACCCGGCGCGGCCGGGCGCGCAGGTGCCTGGCTGCCCCCGCGGCGGCCGAGCGCGCGAGGAGCTGCAGGGAGGCCCCGCCTGAGCTGACGCTGCAGAGCCTGCGAGAGCCGGGCACGATCAGCGCCGCCTGCCGCCCGGCCTGCCGCCCGGCGGGGAGGCGGGAGATGCCAGCATCCGAGTCCCGGCCCGCCCCGCCGCCGGACCGGGGCTGAGCTCCCGGTGGCTGTCACTCGGCGTCTGCGTGGTCCTTCCCCTCTTGTTCTCTACCCCCTACCCGCCCCAATCCCATGCCTTACGGCGGCTGCGTCCTCCGCTCTCCTTCTGGACCCACTCCCTGCGAGCGGCTCATCACCACCCAGACGAGGCGCCTCCCACTCCCGGCTTTCGGTCGGCAGCCCCTGGCGCGTCCGTTGTGAGCCGGACAGTTCCACTTGGCTTGCACTGCATGAACCTATCCCTCACCATGTCTTGCCCTCACTATTGTACATCTCAGTGATGGCGCTACGACCCACCCCATCATCCTGGACGACTTGCCTTCCCTCCTAATTGCTTCCCCTTCTAAATACCTCTCCAGGCACTCCATGTTTCACCCTAATTCCCACCGGGCCTGGCTTAGGCTATTAACATTCCCCTCGAAGATCTCCTTGGCTACACTCCTGCCTCTTTCAAATCCATCTTCCACTCACTGCTTGAGCAGGCGCCTCCAACCCATGTCTAGCCATGCCTCTCTCTTGGCTTATTAATGCTGCCCACCCAGCCTGGGCCCCCAAGGCCTGGCCTCTTCTTCTATTTTCTGACACCCTTCAGAGCGAATCCTATGTAGCAGGACCCCAGTGGTCTACAGTATTGAAGGTCGTCAGTGTCTTTATTGTTGGGCCCTATCCAGGGAATTTGCATCTCACTCCCCTTCCCCCCTTAACTGGCTTCCTCTTACTCATTCGCCCGCACTCAAGAGGTGAGTCACCTCTTTAAGAAAGCCGTCCCTGTTCCACTATCTGGCTGAGCGAAGTGTTTCTGGGCCCCCAAAGCTTTCCATCTCGGCTGCTTTCGTCATACTGGGGATTAAGACATGGCCCTTTAAGACGGCCTGTGAGGCCCTGCATGGTCCGTGCACTGTCCCCCAACCCCCACCTCCAGCCCCAGCCCCCACCTCCAGCCCCAGCCCCCACCTCCAGCCCCACTAAGATGCATCTTAGTTCCTAGTCTCCTAGTTCATTCACCATCGCGCCCTAGAGCAAAGCCTGTTCTCTTTGCCTGGCACACTTTTCTGCCCTTCCTCGCCTACTCAATTTTTGGCTCTATCCTTAGTAAGCATCATTTCCTCAGAAACACCGACCCTGACCCCTCCCCCAATCCGCCCCCAATTTAGTCATATCTTCCTTTGATAGATCAAAGCATATAAAAAACTTCGTCTTTACACAGAATAATATCTTTAATACATTTTTATTGTCTGCCCCATCCCTAACTCCCCTTTGCCAAAGCTTTACATTTGCTAAATTTTCTTTAAAAAAAAAAAAATATTTTTTTATTTTTTATTTTAAGGACTTAACACTTTACAGATCTAGGTGGAGCCTTCTGAATCCCTTTTGGTCCTGCCTCCAAGGTAGCCACTCTCCTGCTTTTGGGGTTTATCATTTCCATGCACACTTTTGTATTTTTACTACCTATATTTGTGCCTGTAAACACTTTACAGCAGGCCTGGGCAGATGTTTTCAGGGCAAGAGCTACTTCTCCAAGCGTCGCAGTCCACTAGCTTTTTATTATTAAGGTTGTCACCCCAAAATTGCTTGGGGTTCTACCAGTGGACCATAGTCAACATCTTGCCCAGCCCTGCTTTATAGAATTGTTTGGCATGCTGGTAAACTTTGAGGAAATGGCATTATACTGAATATATCATTATGCAACTTGCTTTTCTCACTCAGCCATTATGATTTTGAAATGTATCCACACTGATACAGTAGTTCTAGATCATACATTTTCACTGCTGATTAGGGTCCCATTGTATGAATTCACCACACTTTTCTTGCCCATCTCTTTCTGGAAGACATTCAGTGTATTTCCAAAAC
>PVKE010005693.1:45306-57679 GCA_004027555.1 Craseonycteris thonglongyai
AGTGCATAGTTATTTCTATTTTACTTTTTGACAGATAGAGAGAGAGACAGAGACAGAGACAGTTAGAGAACCGAACTGTGGGAACTCCCCAGTTCAGCATGTGGGTCCTGCCTGGGCCGGAGCCGGGATTCGATCCTCGGTCCTCATGGCCTCAAAGCGAGCGCTCAACCCGCTGAGCCGTCCCGGCTTTCCCCCAAAACTTTTTTGTTGTTAGAAACAATACTACAATCAATACTTTTTTTACCCTTCTCCCCTTGTGTGAACAATCTGGGTAGACTTCTGTGTAGGATTGCTGGGCTCAGGTCATGTGAATTGGCTGCTTCACTTGGCATGGCTGAAAGGTTTTTCAAAGTGGTTGAACCAATTTACTCCTTGACAGCAGTATGTAAGAGTTCCCATGCTTGGCATCTTCAACAACACTTAATGTCAGACTTTTAAATTTTTGCCAAGCTGATGGGTGTGAAATGACATTTCAATGTTTTAATTTGCGGGTCTCATGTTTACAAGAGAGCCTGAGTGTACTTTCATTTACTTATTGGCCATTTGCCTTCTACCTTTTTAAAAATTGCCTGTTGGTTTATTTAACAGTGCTTCTGTTGGATTATCTCTTATTATGGGTAGGAGTTCTTTATGTATTCTGAATACTAATCCTTTGTCAGGCTGTAGCCTATCTAGCATCTTTTACTCCACTCTCTGGCAGTTTTTTTTTTATATTTTTTTTTATAGAGAGTAATTATTTTATCTTCAGTGCATATTTATTTTTTTTTATTTTACTTTTGACAGATAGAGAGAGAGACAGAGACAGAGACAGCTAGAGAACCGAACTGTGGGAACTCCCCAGTTCAGCATGTGGGTCCGCCTGGGCCGGAGCCGGGATTTGATCCTCGGTCCTCGTGGCCTCAAAGCGAGCGCTCAACCCGCTGAGCCGTCTCGGCTTTCCCTCTCTGGCAGTTTTAAATCTGTGTGATTATTTGATTAATATGTGACTTTCTCACTAGACTGTAAGCTACACGAGAAGAGGAACCATCCCCTGCAACGAATACAGTGTCTAATACATACCAGAAACTCAATAAATGCTTCTGGACTGAATTGTATTGACATTATGTGTCTTCTTATACGCTTGCTTCCTCAGCCCTCACCTTCAATGACCCACAAGGCTAAAAACTCCTTATGAGCATTAATTCAGAGCTATGTTATTCACTTTTGTATCTATTAGAACATAACACCTTGGACACAAAGCATATATCCAATCACTTTTGCTTAATTCATTTCATTTGAGCCTTCTCTTTTCTTTCCTTTCTCCTCAACCCATCTTCTGTCTCTAAGCCTAGTTATATTAGCTATAAAATGAATGAATAATAAAAACCTCCTTGGCTGTTTGTGAGCATCACATGGATGTGTGCAATTAAGTAGAGTAGTGCTTAGCACACAGTTGGTACTCAATAAGTGGTAACTTCCGTTATTCCCACAATAATCATTTTGGTGACTAAAGATACACTCTGTTTAATTTTAGCAGACAACGTTCTTTCTGAGAGAAAATAAAAGTGAACTTTCTGAAGATCTAGTGAGCAGGTTTTTCTTTTTCCCTTTATTGGCATTTGACCCACAGCACAAGGCTCAGTCCCAATGTGATGTCTGAAAAGCATCAAATATCATTCTTCCCCTTTTCCTTTATAAGTTCCAGACATATCAAAGGCACATGCACCATACATAAAATTCAAACCTTTAAGTGGAAACATATAAAGGCCAATTCCATGTCTGTGGCCAGAAGTCAAGGAGCAGAAAGGAGGTCTGTCAGTGATACCAGGGGTGGGAGCTATGGCTGCAGCCAGGCACAAAAGCAGAATTCTAAAATCTGTTTCCTACATCTGCCATCGATTGTGTGACCTCTGGTCTAGTTATAAAATGAAGATAATAACTCTTGCCTCTTCTGGAGGCTGAGCTTCATTAATTACTCATTTTTAAATGCTTTGAGAGCCTCAACATGAAAGGCAGTTAGATGCTATTTAAACAGCTCTCCCAATAGGTAAATGGCTCAGCAACAACACAGGAATCTGATCTCCGTTTTATCAGAAAGGGAGGCCCAGGAACGTGGATTTGTTCACCCGCAGTTGTAAGTTGCCGACAGACAGGGAGAACCCCCTTCATCTCTGGCTTGGAGCTTACAGCACTGAGAAATCTCAGGGCAGCCTTATTTCATCAAGATGTAACACTACACGGAGGTCCCTCATCTCTAGGGTTTCATCTCCGCCTGAGGAAAGCAGGTGGCTGGATGCACTGCGCCTGCGGCAATGTGAGCCCACCGGAGAGAACAGTTAGTGCCACAGGGACCCCTGGCAGGGGCCTCTCCCTGGAAGGCCCGAAAGGAACTTTTCTGGGAGATGTAACAGGAGAAGGTGGGCTGAACCAGAAAGCAGCATCAGCAGGGCCCCTCTGAAGGCTGACCTCCTCAGCGCAGAGATCTGGGAAAGGCCCAGTGGCAGGGAGAGGGCTGAGGTCTCTGTGTGGCAGGGAGAGGGCTGAGGTCTCTGTGTGGCAGGGAGAGGGCTGAGGTCTCTGTGTGGCAGCTTCCCAATGCAGCGTCTCAGGGGGCAGCGGGCCCCTACTGGGGCTATTGGAACCAGCAATGACAAGGTGGTTGGAGGAGCCAGAAGATCCGGCTGTCAAATCTAACTGCAAACCTTAGCAGCTGTGCAGTTTGGTCACTAAGCCTTTCTGAACCTCAGTGCCTTAACTGTGGGCAGGGATAATAATAACACCAACCTGTCAGAGTTGTTAGGCAGGTTAAAGGAGAGAAGGCAAGTGACAGCGGGCCACTGGCAGAAGAGCTTCAATCAATAGTCATTGAAAAGACTAAAACACTAAAAACTCATTTAAGACTGAGCAGAGCTCACCCCCTTTACTTTTTAAAGCCATTTTCTTTCTCTTTATTTTTAAAGTAATACTTGTGCATGACAAAAGCAAACAAACAACAAAAAACACAATAGCACAAGAGAGGATACAATGGAAAACCAGCATCTCTGCCAATGGAATGTAGTGTCACTCATTTCTCCTCTCCTGGTGGCCATGAATATTTCTATGTTCTGGGGTATTTTTCCAGAGATATTCTATGCATCCATAAGGATTTTTGTGGGTTTTTAAACTGTAACTCCTCTTTACACAGGTAACATGTTATATACATTCTACTTATACCTTGTATTTTTTCACTAAACAATGTATTTTGAAATTAATCCTTTGTCAGTATATAGAGGTGCCTCATTCTTTTTAAGGCTGCACGGTGTTACACTGTATTTATTTGTCAGTCCTCTGTGGATAGACATTTAGGGTTTGTATTAGTTTTCCATGGCTGCTGTAGCAAATTACTATGAACTTAATGGTTTAAAACAACACAAACCTGTGAATGCCAGGATAAGTCAGCAGGCTGAGCACTTGCCTTGCAACGGAGAGGTCCGGGGATCAAATCCGAGCCCCGGTTCGTGCAAACCCATGTGCTGACCTGCGGTGCAACTGGTAACCACCAGGATGGCAGCGAAGGTTCTTGCCTCCCATATGGGAGGCCCCCAGTTCAGTTCCTGCCCCGTGTGGCCCCATATCTACCTCTGTGAAATGAAACTATGTCACAACTAATGACGTACAACTATGGAGACTGCTCTGGGCCCCCCACCCCCTTCTCTCTCCCACCTTCTCTCAAACAATAAAATAAATCTTAAACAACAACACAAATCTATTACCTTACAGTTTCAGAAGTCTAAAGTGGGTCTCAATGAGCTAAAATCGAGGTGTGGCAGGATTGTGACCCTTTGGAGATTCTCGGGGTGAGTCTGTTTCCTGGCATTTCTAGCTTCTACAGAGGCCCTGCATTCCTTGGCTTTGTATTCCTTTCCTTCATCTTGAAAGCCAGCAACTGTAGTTTTTCTCAAACCACATCACTCAGACTCTCTTCTTCTGCCTCCCTCTTTCACTTTAAAAAAAAAAAAATTTACTTATTTATTTTGACAGAGAGAGATACAGAGACAGAGAGAGGACTGAACTGGGGGCACTCCCCAGTTCAGCATGTGGGTCCGCACGGGCTGGGGCCGGGATTAGATCCTCGGTCCCCGGGGCTGCAAAGCGGGCTGGGGCCGGGATTAGATCCTCGGTCCCCGGGGCTGCAAAGTGAGCGCTTAACCCACTGAGCCATCCTGGCTTCCCCTCTCTTTCACTTTTAAGGACCCTTGTGATTACAATGAGCTGACTGGGATAATCTAGGATAATCTCTCTATTTTAAGGTCAGCTGTTCAGCAATCTTAATTCCACCTGCCATGCATCGTCACAGGTTTCTGGGGTTTAGAATGTGGACATTTTGGGGGGCCATTATTCTGCCTGCCATAAGGATACTTCCCATCTTTTGCTGTTACAAACAGAACTGATAAATGTCCTTGTATATGTGCCATTTCTTACCTGCCTCTATTTTTCATATTACATGACTGGATACTTACCAGACAGCCCTTGTATATGTATTGTAAGATAAAAGTATGAACAGTGAACTGTCTATGTAAAAGGGCATGTGTTTTAAATGTTTTGGAAGGTATTGTCAAATTTTGTTCCTAAGGGATTATACCAATTTACACACCCACCACCAATGTATTAGTTCAAGTTAGAAAAAATATTAATAGCTTTTATATTTTCAGAGCTATTCTAGATTTATAGAAAAATTGATCAGAATGTAGAATTCCCACAGACCTCCCTGCTCTTTCCATAGTTGTATTAAGGCGGTACATTTGTTACAGTTGATGAACCAATGTTGATACATTGTTATTAACTAAAGTACACAGTTTACACTAGGGCTCGCTCTTGGTGGTGTATATTCTACAGGTTTTGACAAATGTATAATGACATGTATCCATCATTGTGGTATCATACAGAGTCGTTACACTGCCCTAAAAGTCCTCTGTGCTCCACCTGTTTATCCCTCTCTTTTCACCCCAAATTTCTAGCACACTGATATTTTTCCTATCTCCATAATTTTGCCTTTTTCAGAATGTCATATAATTGGAATCATACAGCATGGAGCCTTTTCAGGTTGGCTTCTCTCACTTAGTCATATGCTTTTAAGATCCCTTCATGTCCTTTTGTGTCTTGATAGGTCATTTCTTTTAATTGCTAAATAATATTCCATTGTATGGCCATACTAGATTATATATCCATTCACCCAATGAAGGATATCTTGGTTGTTTCCAAAATATGGCAATTATGAATAAAGCTTCTCCAAACATCTGTGTGTCGGGTTTTGTGTGGATGTAAGTTTTCAACTGTTACCAGTTTTTTCACAAAACCTTTGAACATGCAGTATTTTAGCAAACTTTTTCATCTGTCAAACTAATTTGACAGATGAAAAATGATACTAATTGTGGTTTTAATGTACATTTCTTTAATTAAGAGTGAATTTGACATCTTTTCATATTATTTTTATTTCTGGAAATAGTCTGTTCATGTTTATTTTTCTATTGACTTGCTTTTTCTTAATGATACATGCCACTTTTTTTATATAACAAGAAAAATTGGAAATGTGTCATATTTTTACAAATATTTTGCCCAGTTTATTATTTATCTTTTGAATTTTTCCATGTAGAAATTTAAAATATCTATAACTCAAATATATACCATTGTACCACCACCCCCCCTTTGGGGGCTTTTGCATTTATGTCTTATCTTTCCCACTCTGAGATTTAAAAAAATTCCCCTGTTTAATTTTCCTGTTTTTATGGTTTTATAATACTGATTACATTTAAGTCTTTGATACATGTGGATATATTTAGTTGAAAGGAGCCAGGTAAGGTTCCAAGTGCTGCCCTCCCCATACCATTGTTAACCTATCAAGAAATGTTGTTGCACTATCATTTTCTGAATAATCCATCTTTCCTCTTGTTGAAAATGCCACCTTGATTATATACTGAATTTTAGTGGGTAATTGTATCTAGTTTGGTCTTTTGAGCTCACTGTTTTGCTTACCAAAGGTTTACATTATTTTCTTTTTAGTAACAACTTTATTGAGACATAATTCACGTACATTATAAATTCACCCGTTCAAGTGTACAAGTCAGTGTTTTTAAGCAATATTCACAGAGTTGTGTAACCGTAACTGCTATCTAATTTTACATTTCCTCACCACACAAGGGAACTCTGTGCCCATGAGCATCACTCCACTCCCTTCTGCCCCCAGCTGCTGTCAATTACTAATCTACTTTTGGTTTCTATGTATTTGCCTGTTTTGTACATTTCACATACATAGAATTACATGCTATGCAGCATTTTATGACTGACTTCTTTCACTGAACGTTTTCAGTTTCATCCGTGTTGTAGTATGTGTTAGTACTTTATTTCTTTTTATTGCCATATAATATTCCAATTGTACGGCTAGACCACATTTTATTTATCTATTCATTAACTGATGTGCCTTTGGTTTGTTTCCAATATTTGGTTATTGTGAATAATGCTGCTATGAATATTTTTGTACCAGTTATTTTTATATACATATGATATATATGTATATATAGACATATATATAGACATATGGACCATATGATAACTCTGTTTAACATTTTGAAGAACTGCCAGACTGTTTTTCAAAGTGGATGCCCCATTTTGCATTCTTAGCAGTGTATGAGGGTTCCAGTTTCTCCACATCTTCACCAACACTTATTGATGTTTGTCTTTTTTATTATAGACATCCTCATGGGTATGAAGTGGCATCTTGTGATTTGGATTTGCATTTTTCTAATGACATAGGGCATCTTGTCCTGTGTTTATTGACCATTTGTATATATTGTTTGGATAAATGTCTATTCAAATCCTTTGTCTATTTAAATATTAGTTTTTTGTTTTTGTTTTGCCTTTTTTTAGTTGAGTTGAAAAAGCTCTTTATATATTCTGGACATTAGTCCCTTCTCAGATATATGATTTGAAATTATTGTATCCCATTGTGTTGTGTTTTTACTTTCTTAATGATATCCTTTGAAACACAAAAGTTTTTCATTTTGATGAAGTCAAATTTATCTATGTTTTTTCCTTTTGTTGTTTGTGGTTTTGGTGTCATCTCTAAGAAACAACATTATGTTTTCATATCTGGTAAGGAGTCTATCCTTACTGTCTTATTTTTCCCTCCAGGCTATTTTTGCATGATTATTTTTTCCATGTAGACTCAGGCCATTTTGTTCCACAAGCAATTCTTTTAGTATCTTTTAAAAATTAGAGTCACTGTAAATATAATGATTTGTGAGAACTGACATCTTTACAGTCATACATCTTCCTATTCAAAAATTGAATATGTGTTTACATTTATTCAGACTATTAAGTCCTTCAGTAGCATTCTACAACATTCTTCTCATAGATTAGGCGTATTTGTAATAGTCGTGTTTCACGTTGTTGCTCATATGGACGCAATCCTTCCTTATATTGTCTAACAGGTTGCTGATTGCTTATAAGAAAGCTACTGACTTTTGTATATCAGTCATATAACCAATCATCTTATTTTATTGATAATGAGTACTTTGATTGCTAATTGAGTGAGTTATTTAGGCTTACAGTCATATCATCTAAAAGTAATGGCAATTTTGCTTTCTTCTTTCCATTTTGATAATTCTTGCTTTTTTTTTTCTTTTTTCTGTTGTGTAATTATATAGGCCAGCACTTCTACAATACAACAATGTTAAATAATAATGGTGTTAGTGGAAATCTTTATTTTGCTCCTGACTCTACAGGAAATGCTTCTAGTGTTTACAGACTTTGCAGAGAGGCAGCTTCCAACATCTTTTTCTGAATCTTTCTTTTATTGTCCCTCTGTCAGGTTTCATACATCATTATGCAGGCTTCAGAAAAAGAATTTGGATGTTTTCCTGCTTCCTCTTTGCTCTGGAACAATTTAAATAGCAGGTAGAATTCACCCATGAAACCATCTGGACCTGACACTTTTTGGGGTGCGGCTCTTTGAAAACATTGTCAATTTATTCTACAGTATTTGGTATATTTCAGGCTTTTTGGTATGTTTCCGGCCTTTTGAGTGTATTCTTAAAAGCTCTTCTGGACTTGATTGTAATGTTTTCTATTTTCTGAGAAAAGAAGTTTTTAAAAAATTTTTCCTAGGTTGGCCAAGGTAAAGCCTGATGATTCTATTAATTAGTTCAGTATCTGTGGTGATTTTTCAATTCTCATTTCTGATTTTGTGTATTCGATCTTTAAAAAGTTGGGAGGAGGTTTTCTGCTGTTGATATGCCTGTTTATATGGCCTGTCTGAGGCTGAGGGTTCCCCATGGTGAAATCCCCCAGCACCCAGCCAGTTTGGTTTTGTTCGAGATGACGTAGGACAGAAGTTCCTTCCTGTACGTGGCTTTAGCTGTGTGATCGATGGAGTGTTTGCCAGGTGCTGACACAGGGCTAAGCTCTTTACTTTCACTTTCTCACTTAATTCTCACACCATCCCATGAGGTAGGTAGTATTACATTATTCCCATTTTACCAACAAGGAAACAGAGATGCAGAGAGATTAAATAACTCACCCAATGTCCCACAGCTAGAAGCTGGCGACGCTGGGATTCCAACCCAGTCTGTCTGCCTCAGGACCGTTCTAAGGACAGGGCTTCCCACCTCACCCCACCTCAACCCCATCTGCACTTGCCTTTTATCTCCTCTAACATCAGCAAGGAAATGGCCACCGTTGATGGACTTCTAACTCAGACTTGTGTTTTCTGTAGTTCTGAAGCGCCTGATAGTGTGATCTGTCTCCATCTCTTAGATATTTTTTGGAGACTTGCTGTTGGCCAGCCACAGTGTTAGATGATGAAAAAACACTCAAACACAATGTTTATGATCTGGTGAGAAGGAGCTGTGTCACCAGCTAACTTAATATTCTCATTTAAATAGCAGAAAAACAAAACAAGACAAGACAACCAACCATCAAAGCATGGTGCCTTGAGGTACAATAGTAGAAAGAGCCCAGGACTAGTTTGACTCACATGTCTGACCCTTAAGAGCTGTTTAAGACTTGCCGCTTCATGCCTCTGGGCTTCTGTTTTCACATCTATAAAATGTGGATAAGACCATCATTTTTCTTGTGATAGGAATGTATCTTACAGCGGATGGTGTCTCTCAAGAATACTTGGCAGGGTTTTGCTTTTTTAATTTTCTTGTTATCTAAAATAGTGGTGTGTTCTGCTGATGCTCTTAGACTTGATGACATGTGGTTGTTGTGAGAATGAAATGAGATGATATAAAGTAGAAAGCCCCATAAAATTCAGGTAAAACAATGCAAGAGGCATTGGCCAGGATTCTAATCCAGAATCTGTCTTCACTACCTGGCTGGATGACTCCAGCCAAGTTCTTCACCATGTGTGGTTCCCACATTTCCTTGTCTGGTCTTCCTCAGCAAGACCAGAGATTCATTTAATTTATAAATTGAGCCACCATGTCCTGAGCACGTTTTCTGGGCCATGAGCAGTGCCCCTGGACGATGGGAATGCCTGACTTGGCAGGATGGATGCCTACAGGGAACCAGGCTTTCCTTGAGAGCAGTACTATGATAAAGACAGGCAAGGGGGGTGAGCCAATCTCACGGGGCTCTTCCAGCTTTCAGTTCCATCCTTTTGGAACTAGAGAGGAGGACCAGATAAGACAGGTGTATTTGGGGAGGCCAGGTGGCATAGAGATGAATGTGCAGGCTGTGGAGTTGGACAGTCTTACACTACCTCTGTAGCTTTTTAGCTGTGTGACTTTAGGCCAGTGGTTTAACCTCTCTGAACCTCAGAAGCCTTATCTATAAAATGCGAGTGACAATAGTCCCCTCTCATAGATCACTTTGTGAGTATTGAATGTGGAAAGCACTTAGCTCAGTGCATGGTAATAATGAAACTAATGAATGGAGGCCTTCCTGTCCTTCTTCTCCTTTCTTCTCCTTCCTTTTCTTCTTTCTCTGCCTTTCCCTCCTCCCCTTCCTCTTTCTTCCCAGTTTATTTGCTCTACTTGAGAAGCAATAACCTACTGTTGCGGGAACCCCTGGCCCAAACCTTCCCACTTTGTATTTGGAGGTTGGCACAGAAAGAACAACGCTGCTGAATAGACTGGCCTCGCCCATTGCTGGCCTTTTCAGTAGCTCCCACACTGGCTGGAAGTTTCTGCCATCTATCTGCTGTGACTGCCCAGCAGCCAAAGGGCTCAGGCAGGATAGGATGTCTTCCTCCGTGAAGCTGGGTAGACACAGAGCCCAAGGCCTGGGGAAAAGTTTGAGATCTGAAAAAGGTTATTGGCCCCCAAATACAAAGAAGGAAACTATAAAGTCAAGAAATGTTTCATTAAAAGTCTATAAAATGTAACATTGTGTTAACTTCATTAATTGTTTAAAAAGTGGTGTTTCTTTATATTTGAAAACAATTTATAGCTTGAAAGTTTTCAGTTTGCAAGAGTTCCTAAATATATAGCTACTGAGAAATTATAGCCCATTGTAAATTGAGTTGTTCACTAGTTGTAAAGTAAATGGGTATGTTTAACCAAATTCAATTGCAAAAATATAAAAAGCCTTTTCAAAAAATTCACAGTTAAAATTGTTAATATGAAGTATTTTAAAGTATTTTAAACAATATAAAACCTCTCTAGTGCCTAGGAAAGTCTTTAAAATGCCTTATGTTATACGTGGGAGGCCATTAACCCTGTTTTTATGTCTATTTTTTCCCCTAGGACAGCTGATTTTTCTAGCCCTTTGTAAGACATCTAATATTTAGAATTTGTAATAATTTTTGAAAATATTCACAATGTAATAAAAATTGTAAGATATTAAACTATAGATCAGTTTGATCTCAAGTAGTTAAAATAATTCATACATGATTTTTAAAAAAATGACTAGAAAGAAATATACTAGAATGTTAATAGAATCTTGGTAGAACAAATGCATAATTATCTTTTCTTTTTTATAGTTTATAGACTTTCCAAATTTTCTACAATGAAAATGCATTACAATCAGAAAAACAATTTTTGGTAGTTAAAAAAAATTAGTTTTTTCTTTAAGAGTAATTTATGCTCATTATACAAAAAAAATCACAAAACATATATAAGCATAAGGAAGAAAAAAAAAACATGCCAATTCCACCCACCCAGAGACAACCACTGGGTCCTTCCAGACCTTTTTTATGCATGTGTAAACATTTGCATTTTTATCACAAAATGCGATCATTCTGTACATAGTACTGTTTTGAAACCTGCTTCTTTCCTTCACAATGTATATTGAGGACATTTTTTAAAAATGTCAACAGCATATTTCTACAAGATGATTTTGATGGCAGCTCACCACCACATTTTGAGGATAAACCATGATTTACTTAATTCTCCCCAACAGACGTTTACTTTTGGATAATGCCAGGCTTTAAGGATTGAAAGGTGTTTAAGTCATGATACCTATTCTTGAAGAGCTCCCAGTTCAGTGGTGGGAGCCTTGAACTCTGCCTGAGAAAGCCAGGAAAGGCTACTTGGGGAGAGAGACCTTGAACTAAGACTTGAAAATTGAATAGGAATTCACCAGAAAGAAAGGGTGGGGCAAGCAGGGAGTCCTTCATAGGCACAGATTGGACACAAGTTTTACTTACTCTATAAAGTCCAAGCCTGTCCCACCTCCCTTCCTTCTTGCCTGCCTGTCTGCCTGCCTGCCTTCTTCTGTTTCCCCTGATGATAGTAGGGTTCCATGTTCTCACGGGAGGGAAGCCTTGTGAATGGAGGTCTAATTGCTTTTCTTTGTTTTAAAGATTTATGTTTTTTGACAGAGAGACAGACAGAGAGAGACAGAGAGAAGGGGAGGGCCCAGAGCAGTCTCCATATTTGACAGCATTAGTTTTTCCATATAGTTTTACTCCACAGGTGGGCACGGGGCTGCGCAGGGCAGGAACTGGGCCGGGGGCCTCCCACATAGGTCCCAGCAAGAACTGAGCTGGGGGCACACCCCAGTTCAGCGTATGGGTCCGCACAGGCCGGGCCCGGATTCGATCCTTGGGCTCCAGGGCTGCAAAGCGAGCACTTAACCCACTGAGCCATCCCGGCTTCCCCATAATTGCTTTTCTTTTCACCTGATTTTTCTTAGTAGCCAATGTCCGTAGCCATTTTAAGGCTTGTGTTCTGCTTGCCATGAAGAAGTACTTAAGCCCCAGCCAGCCCTCTTTGGTCTCTTCCTCACAGAGCTTGAAAGAGGTGGGAGCATCCAGCCGCCATCTCAGTCGCTGTCTTCCCCCACCCCTTGAAGAAGCCTGTACTCCCTCCACTATACCTCATTTGTCTTGGCACAAAGACGTGGAGTTAGGCTCAAAGTGGCGGGTTTTGGGAATAGCGAGACATTCAGTGGAGCAGGAGCAGGGGGCTAGGAT
>PVKE010005694.1:9064-39064 GCA_004027555.1 Craseonycteris thonglongyai
ATCTTCAGTGCATATTTATTTCTATTTTACTTTTGACAGAGAGAGAGAGAGACAGAGACAGAGACAGCTAGAGAACCGAACTGTGGGAACTCCCCAGTTCAGCATGTGGGTCCTGCCTGGGCCGGAGCCGGGATTCGATCCTCGGTCCTCGTGGCCTCAAAGCGAGCGCTCAACCCGCTGAGCCGTCCCGGCTTTCCCCAAGATGGATATTTTTTAAGCCAGTTTTTTAAATGTGGCTGGGTGGGGGGTTGGGAGGGGAGCGGAGCACTTGCTGGATGCCACAAAGGGAAACTGGGGGCACCTGGTTGTGAGCACACTGGAACTTAAAGGCAGCCAAGAAGCAAGGAAGCTGTGAAGACGAATTTTGGCCCTGCTGTCCCTTGGTTGTGCCCTGTTGTTCCTCCCTTTCCTTCTGAGAAGCATCTTCTGCTTCCATGTGCTTTTGTCTCCCCAGACTTGAACTACACAGAACGCCTGTGGCTGTCCTGGTCTCACTTTCCCTGTACCATGGCTCCACTCCTTCAGTCCCTGTGCCTGTGGCTCCGTTCTTTCTGTTTTCCACGTTCTCAAGGGAGAAGTTGGAACTGGCCTGACATTAGCCCTGGCACAGTCTCAGGTGGCCAGTGAGGCAGTGATTGTCAGATGACCACCCTTGGAAGAGGGACATTTTCTTTCTTGTAAAAATTAAGAAAATAAGGCTCATGAAAGTTTATGCACAGAATTACATAGCATCAAACCAGATAAATAAATGTTATTGGAAGTACAAAGGGTAATTGACAGAAAGTCAACACAAGTGAGAGGTTTTGACATACCTTTACGAGTTCTTAAAAACTAATAGGCAATAAATTAATAGATATTTAAGATCTAAATCACGAAATCAATTTGATGTGATGTAATAAATACATAATTATACTACTCATTTTAAAATATCTATAGACAATTAAAATGTGATTATATTATTTACAAAGGCAACCTCAATATAGTCCACAAAATTCTCCAACATTAGTGCTATAAAACTAGAAGTTAATAATAAAAATACAAAAAAATTAATAAAAACATTTTTTTAGCAAATAAAAAGGCACATAAATAATGCCCAACAAAGCTGCAGTAGGAATAGTGGTTATAGTATTTTTAATAAATTATTATAATGCAAACTTACATATATCAAAACATATGGGATATTGCCATAGTTCTAATTAGGCACGAATTTGTAGTTTAAAATGCTTTTGATATTAAACAAGAAAGAATTCAGTAACATAAGTTAATCATTCATATTGTTAGAATAATAAAAGCAAAATGAAAACCAAGAGTAAGAAAGAATCTTCTACTATAAAAGCAGATTTGTAAATGAATCTGATTTTAGAAAAGAAAAATGTTATTTACAACTGCTAGCTAGTCTTTAAAAAAGAAGTCAAGTGAACCCATATATATTTATTTTTCAAGAAAAGTAAATTTATATAAAAAAATACAGTTCACCATTTTATACCAACTCTCCTTAAAAATTTAATTAGCTGATCAGTTCTCCCACTTTTTAAAAAATACAGCTCTTGTGATATAGATAGTATTACTTGTGTATTTGATGTTTTATTTCTGGTGTTTTATTGCATAACTTTAATATGCCTGTATATTCTAGGAACAACATCGCACTGTTTTAATTATTAAAAATTTTGAGACATTTAAGTCATAGGGAAGTAGGTTTAAATCTCACTATTTTGTTATTTCTAAATTGTCTTAGCCATTCTCACTCATTTCTTATTAGAATAATTTTGTCTTATTGCAAATTTTATTAAAATAATAGTAATTATGTTATCTGATTTTGGAAGTATTAAGTTATTTTCAAATATTCAGACTTTAATCAAAATGATATTGTGTTCCACTTCCCTTTTGGGTTCTACTTTAAGTTAGTTAAGTTTTGAGTATTTAAAAATACAATCATATTTATAAGTTTATTCTTAGATTTTTTTCTACTGTGAATTTTATATTTTCTAAAATTTTCACTGTAGAAAGCTATTTTCATATATTTATTTTATAGCTAGTCATGTAACTGAAATATCTCATCAATCCACAAATTTGAATTCATCAGTTTTCTAGAAATCAGTTGAATGATAAGAATATAAAAAAAAAATAAATTTGACTCATTCCAGGTATGACCTTTTTCATTTATTTTCTTGTCCTACTGCATTAGCTAGAAGTTCCAAAAACAATCAATGTTAATGATAATAAAATCCATTCTTGAATTGCCATAACTTAAAAATGATACTTCTCATATTTTGCTGTGTCTGGTTTTAATTTAATTACATTTTTATTATGTTAGAAGAGTCACCTTTTAATTTCACTTTAGAATTAACATTTAAGAAAATTGAAATTTGATAAAATAACCTCTAAGAAAACCATACAAAGGGATATGCTAAAAAACACTATAAATAAGTCATGATGAAATCCTGAAAAACATACAAATATCCTCAAGGAAGGCAAGAAAAAAGAAACAGAGGAATGAAAAATTGAGAAAAACAAACAACAAAATTTCAGGTATTAGGGCTGTTATATTAATATATATTTTAAAAGGCATGCCATGCAAATGTTAATTAAAAAATAAAAGCAGGGATGACTGTGTTAATATAACAAAGTAGACTTCAAAACAAAGATAATTACTAGAGACAAAGAGGGATATCACATAATGATAAAAGTATTAATTCACAAAGAAGGCATAATTGTCTTAAATATGAGTACACACCAATTACATGAAGCCTCAAAACACAGGAAACAAAACTGATAAAACTAAAAAGGAGATAAAGAAATCAACAATTTTAGTTGCTGACTTCAATACCCTGTTCACAGTAATTGATAGAACTATTAGACAGATAACCAGCAAAAACAACTGAACAATAACAAAAAAAAAATCAACAAAACAAAAAATATATCAAAAACCCATAGGCTATTTAACAAAATAGACCATATCCTGGACAACAAAACAAATCAAACAAACATATTTTTCCCCCATAAATTAACAGAGTATGTTTATTGACTATTATAATTATAATCAAATGAGGATGTACAATGGGAAGATTTTAAACACTTGAAAATTAAACAGCTTCTAAATAAACCATGAGTAAAAGAGAAAGTGTTAAAGGAAATTAAAAAATATACAGAACTAAATGAAAAAAAAAAACAACCCACACAACTGATCAAGGTATGTGGGATGCAACTAAGGCATTACCGATAGGAAAATTCATAGCACTGAATGCTTACATTAGAAAAGAGGAAAGGTCTATAATTATAATCTAACTTCCTAGATCAAAAAACTAGAAAATAAATAGAAAATTTTAACATAAAACAAGAGGAAAGAAGAAAATAATAAAGAGCAGAAGTCAATGAATTAAAAACAAAAAACAACAGCTAAAAACAATGAACAAAAAGTGAACTCTTTGTGGAAATAAAACAATAAAATTGATGAACCTCTAGCAAGACTGGAAAAGATAAAAAGAAAGAAGGCAAAACATTACCAACATCAGAAATAAAACACAAACTACCAAAACTCAAATAAGATAAAATAGATGATCTGAATAGTCATAAACCCTTAAATAAATTGAATTTGTAGACAGAAAAATTTCAAAAAAGGTATCTCCCAACTCAGGTGCTTTCACTGAAGAATTCTATCACATATTTAATTAAGAAGTAATACCAATTCTGCACAGTATTTTTCAGAAAATGGCAGAAGGAACAATTCACAACTCACTTCATGAAATGAGTGTCAATATCTGATACCAATACTAAACAAAAAGAGGACAAAATAAAAAGTACAGACTCATATCTTTCATGAACTTAGTCATAAATATCTTCAACAAAGTATTAGTAAATTAAATCCTAATATATATATGAAGAATTATACACCATGTACAAATGGGATTTCTTCCAGGTATGCAGCAAGGTTGGTTTAATATGTGAAAATCAAGTAACATAATCCAACATATAAACAAGCTAAAAATAAAAATAAAATGATTATATCAATTAATACAACAAAGTCACTTGACAAATTTAATTCTCATTCATATTGAAAATTCTTATAAAAATAGGAAGAAAGGGAAACTCCTTCAATTTGATAAAGATCACCTGCACATAATGTACCTATATCTATCATAATGGTGAAAGACTGAATTCTTCCCCAGCAACAATGTCTGTCTTCATCAGTCATATTCTACATAGTACTACAAGTTCTAGCAGAGCAACAGCAAATAAAGAGTATGCATACCTAAAAGGAAAAAAAATGTCCTTATTTGTAGTTCACATTAAAACTTTATTGTCTACATATAAAATCCCAAACATCACAAAAATATCTCTTAGAACTAAAAAGTAATTTCAGCAAAGTTACAGGATATTAGATCAACACAGAAAAATCATTACAAACTACCAACTGACCTGTACAAACCCAGACAAAAAACAAAATATAATTTGTAGTTGTGTTAAAGAAAATACTTAGTTGTAGATCTAACATTATATCATCTATCTATCTATTATCTATCTATCTACCTATCAATCATCTAATTTGCACACTACGAATGAAAGAAATCAAAGAAGATCTAACTGAATAATGAGACATACTGTTTTCGTGGATTAGAAGACTCAACATAGTAAAGATATACATTCTTCCCAAATTGATCTATGGGTTTAATGCAATTCTTATAAAAAAAAACAGCAACATTTTTGGAAATAAAGATGACCTTGGTTTATTTTAAAAAGAGCAGGCCATAAAATAGCTAAAAAGAATTTTGAAAAAGAATAAAATGGGAGGTGTCACTCTATAGTAATTCAAGACCATGTGGTATTGGCAGGAGGATAGACATGGGAGTGGATCAGAATAGAGAACCCAGAATTAGCCTTACACAGACATGTCCAACTAATTTTTGACAAAGATATAAAAGCAATTCAATAGAGGAAGAATAGCTTTTTTAAGAAATGGTGCTGGAGCAATTGAACAACCACATGCAATTAATAATAATAAGAATAAAATGTAAAAAAATAAAAAAAAATAAAAAAATAAAACAAGAAACAACTAAATCTCCCATCTTATACAAAAGTTAACTCAAAATATACAACAAATTTAAATATAGTAGAAGTGTAAAATTTTCTACAAAAACACAGGAGAAAATCATCAGAATCTAGGGTTTGCCAAAGAGCTCTTGGACATGACACCAAAAGCACAAATCAGAAAAGGAGAAATAACTAAGGGACTTCATCAAAAAGAAAACTTTTGCTCTGCAAATACCTTCTTAAGATCATGAAAAGAAAATCTACAAACTGGTAGAAAATATTTGCAAACAAAGACTCCAATTAGAAAATGGACAAAAATATATAAATAGACATTTCACTGAAGAGGATGTACAGATGGCAAAACAAGCACATGAAAAGATGTTCAATATCATTAGTGGTTAGGGAAATGCAAAATTAAAACCACAATGAAATATTATTACACACCTAAAAGAATAGGTAAAAAAAAAATAGTGATATCACTTAATGTCAGTGAGGATGCAGATAAACTGGAGAACTCATATATTGCTCGTGGAAATGTGAAAATGAGTATGGCATTTGATCTTAAAACTAAACAAGCATACCATGTGACCTATCAATTGAGCTCTTTTTAAAAATCATTTTGAAGTAAAACAAGCCATTTATCCAAGAGAAATAAAAACGTAATTTCACAGAAAAACCTATATAGAAGTTTTCATAGCAGCTATTTTCATAATAATCCCAAACTAGAAACAACCCATAAGTCAGCCCTTCAACAGATATATGTCTAAAAAAAAAAATATCGTGGTACAACCATACCAGAGAATAATGCTCGACGATAAATTGCAATCAACTACTGATATATGTAACAACTTGGGTGAATCTCAAGGGCATTGTACTGAGTGAAAAATATCACTCTCTTAAAGGATGCATACTATATGACATTATGTGTTATGATTCTATATGATTCACATAACATTCTTCAAAATGAAGAGACAAAATCATAGAAAGAGAGCATAGGTTAATGGTTATGATGAAAGGTGTCTGTGACTATAAAAGGCAGCACAAAGAGGAGCCCTTATGGTAGAACAGACTGTGGTGATATTCATGTAAATTTACACTGGTAATGAAATTGCATGGAGCTAAGCACACATAAATGAGTGTATGCAAACTATGCAATCTGAATAACATTGATAGCTTTCATCAATATAAAATCCTTGGTTTTGTTATTGTACTATAGTTATGGAAGATGTTACACTAGGAAAACTGGGTCTATTATTTCCATATGATTTCTTCAAACTGTATGTGAGCCTACAATTATCTCAAAATGAATGTTTTAAAATAAATCTTTGGGGTTGTTTTGTGGTAATCATATAATTTTCCTCTATTGATTTAATATTAATAGATTTCCTCTAATGAATCATCAATGACATCCTAGAATAAAGTCCAACTGGATATGACATATTAATATTTCTCTATACTAGTATATATCTTTTGATGAAAGAGAAAGAGCGAGAGAGAAAGAGAGAGAGAGAAGGGGGAGGGCCCAGAGCAGTCTCCAGTTCAGCATATGGGTTCGCATGGGCCAAGGCTGGGATGTGATACTCGGACCTCAAGGCTGCAAGACAAGTGCTCAACCAGCTGAGCCATCCCGGCATCCCTACTCATAGATTTTATTGATTTGATCTGCTAATATGGTTTAGAGTTTTTTACATATGCACAACCGAGATTAGACTATAGTTTTATTTTTGTATGAGCTTTGCAAATGTAACCAGGAAATCTTTCATCTTTTTCTATTTTCTGGTTTAGTTTATATCATGGAACTTCATTAAGTTTTTTTAAAGAAATCACCCATAACAGATTTTGGACCTACAGTTTTCCATGTAAACAATTCTTTTAAAATCACTCCAATTTTTTCTATGTTTACTATTATATATAGTTTGTCAATTTTCAGCCACTTTTGCCATTTTATAGTTTCTTAGATTCTTTAACATTTTCAAAAGTATTAATGTCAAATTTATATTTGATATTTCATATAATTTTTACATGTTGTTTACATGGTGATAGCTCATGTCTCAGTTTCACACTGTCCTAACCAAAACTCTTGTCCCTTCAGTGTTACTCTCTCCATGTAATCTTTAAAACCAATTGAAACCATTTTAGTGTGAGGAATCTTGGGGTATCTAATTAATTAAGTTATATATACATATACACACATGTACATACATACCCATATACATAAATATACACATGAATACACATACATCCATATATACATATCATATACATAATATATACATATATACACAATATACATATTCAAATATATTGTGGTAAACATTGAGACTACATATATACACATATATAAATTGTATACATATATGTGTGTAATTTCAATATTTACCACAATATATTCCAATTGGATTAAAGCATGGGATAGAAAAAAGATGACCCAGCAATCCCCCTCTGGGCAACTATCTACCCCACAAAATGAAAAACCTTAGTCCAAAAAGATACAGGTAGGTACCCCAATGTTCATCACAGCACTGTTCTCTGGCCAAGTATGGAAACAACCAAAGCGGCCTTTGATAGATGACTGAATAAAGAAGGTGTGGTACATATACATTATAGAGTATTACTCAGCCTCAAGAAAAGGCAAAACACTGCCATTTGCAACAGCATGGATGGACCTTGAGATCATCATGCTAAGCAGATAAGCCAGACAGAAAAAACTGAGAATCATATGTGGAATATAAAAAGAAAAAAAACCCAAAACAAACTCTTGGACACAATCAATAGTTTAGGAGTTACCTGAGGGTAGTAAATGGGGGGTGGGGAAGGAGAAAGGGGGAGTCAAATACACGGTGATGGGAGAACTGACTCTGGGTGGTGAACACATAATGCAACACATAGACAATGTACTGTAGAATTGTACACCTGGAACCCATGTAATTTTTACTAATCAATGTCACCCCAAAAGGTAAGAAAGAGAGAAAAGGAAGGAAGGAAGGAAGGAAGGAAAGAAAGAAGGAAGGAAGGAAGAAAGGGTTTAAAAGTCCCTGGAGAAAATGTAATTTATTTGACAATTCATTGGAGAAGGCTTTCTAAGCGTAAAACAAAACAACAACAACACAATTATAAGCTTAACTGAACCAAAACCTAAAAAAAAATATACATTTCTAATCAACATATACATTTCAAAACATGATGCAGGAACAGTTAAATATTTATAATCAAAAAGTGAACTTTGATCCATAAAATCACTTTTTTTTTGTGGCTGTCTGCCTAAAGATTTCTTAGATACAACGGCACTATCTATAAAAGAAGAAAAAAACTGATAACTTTAAATTGGACTTCAAAATTAAAAACTTCCTTTCTCCAAAAGACACTATTACTAGAAAGCAAGAACAAGCTAGATATTGGAGAAAATATTTTTAATATATGTAGCTGTAAATAAGACTTGTATACACAATATAAAGAACTCTCAAAACTCAAAAATAAGAAAACAAAATATTAAATATATTTAATTAAGTGGACAAAATATTTAAATAGACACTTCACAACAGAACATACATAGATAGAAAATAAGGACATAAAAAGATACTCAACATTATCAACAATTAGAGAATACAAATTAAAACCATGAGATACCACTACATACATATTAGAAAGGCTAAAATGAAAAACAGTGATAATCACATGTTGTGAAGGAATCAGACACGTGGAGGAACTAGGACACTCATACCTTGCTGGTGAAAATGTGAAATGGTAGCACTGTTTTGAAAATAGCTTGGCATATAAGGTAAACAAATTCCTGTCATTATGATTCAGCCATCTCACTGCTAGGTAGTTATGAAATGAAATGACAATGAAAACTTTAGTCTATACAGAAACTTATAGATGATTGTTTATTCAGGTTTATTTGTGATAGTCCCAAACTGGAAACAACCCAAATATTCATAAAGTATTTTATAGATAAACAAAATATAGTATATACATATAGTGGAATAGTATTCAGCAATAAAAAATTATGAGCTCTTGATATATACAACAACTTTGATGGGTGTCAAATAAGATGTATTTATACCATATGTGTAATATTTAAATAATTTCTCAGAGTTGTTATGTTGATAACAATTCTGAGATTTAAATTCCTAAGAGAATCAAATTAGAATTTCTAAGTAGGAATCCCTTTTGTGATCCTTCTCAGTTTGAAAATGCTCTCTTTTCTGATATTGTTCTATTCTTCTGAACTTTACTCTCATTTCTGCTACAAATCCCTCTCTAAACATAGTTCTCTGTCCATGAACAATACAACATTTTATTTCTTAGCAAAAGAAGTATCTTAATTTTAATATCTTTCTTTAAAATATCCGTGTTTAAACTCAAGTAGCTAGAGTTTCCCCATCTGAAGTAAGTTTTTGAATATAAATATAAGCACAGTGTTTTATGAATCTTGCTTGATTTGGATTGGTTTATTCCTGTTGCTTCTACCTGCCTCTATATCATTCCTTTATTCAGCAAATATTCAAAATATTCTCCCTATGTCCCAGTCATTGTTCTGGGCTGTAGAGATACCAAATAGAGTAAGATATGACCCTATTTCTGAAGACGTAATTGTATACTTGGATCAAGAGACAAGGATAACTCCATGACCAGAGTTCTGTGAAGTGGATGTGCATGGGGGACTGAGGGTAGAGGCAGAGGGTTTCTTGTCTTGAAGTTTTCTACTTTCTAATTTTTGAATGCTGTGGACAGTCAACAAGTGCCACGGGCCAAATACCACTAATTATTTCATAAGTGTAATATAATACACATGGAAATAAAAGTCAGTGTTTTCCCTTGCAATATGGCTCCTGGCTGAGTTCTGATAAAGGTTCTTAGATTTCTGGTTCTAGTACTATGGTAGGTTAAAAATGTGGATACCCTCCTGGTATAAATAGCAGAAAGGCTAGATATAATTTCACAAAAATTCTTTTAATGCAGCTGATCTCTAAAATGGAAACTTCTTGGTTGCCAGAAGTAAAGAATAGTACCTTAGGTGAACTGGGAGATCATAACTAAATTGTCAATATGAATGCCAAATGCAGGGAAAGTATTATTTGAGATGAGTTGAAATTCAGACATTTTTCAGGTAAAGAATCAGTGTCTACCATTCACAGGCATTAGAAAAGGGCTAAATCAGAAATAAAAAAACTAACCCTAAAGTATGCAGAGAAGTTAAAAATCATGTAGACAAAAACAATAAAGTCATACAGGAATAATAATGAAAAGGAGGAAAAGTGTTGAGGCTTATTATTATCTAAAGCCATAGTGACCAAATTATTGTGGTGTTCATGAAAGAATAAAAAACTGAGTACTAGAACAGAATCAGGAACAGACATATACACATACAAATTTGTTTCCCTATCTCTATCATCCCTATCTATATTTTTGTCTCTGTCTCTGTCTTTCTCCATAGCTCTACATCTACATCTAGTCTATATTGATCTCTATATTTGTTCTTGAGTATATATGTATGTTTATATATGTATGTGCATGTATGTGTGTGAGAGTGTGTACAGACAAAAGCTCAGTATAGTGCCCCTTCATTGAACTGAGTTGACAAATGAGGTGAGAAATGATGGACTTGTCAGTAAATGGTTACTACAGAAGGAATGCACAACTTTAACTTAGACAATGAAGACATTGAAATTAAGATTTTGCTTATGTTTGGTTCAGTCATCAATTCAAATGGAGACTGCAGCCTAAAAATCAAGAGAAGGCTGAGAGTTGGAAGTTCAGCAATGTAAGAATTAGGAGAGATCATGAAAACAAGAACATGTCACTGGAGACCAAGGCTAAGATCACCCACACCCTTACATCCACAATTAATATGTACTGAGCTGGGCAGTGTAGAAGGCTGATAGAGAAAGAAAAATAATTCACTTGAAATATAGTGTTTGAGGAGAGCTCTGTGGATACACCATGGACCACCAGAAGGACGAACAATGGGTCCTGTAGAACAAATAAAGCCTGACATCACAGGAGGCGAAAATGACAAAACGAAAGCTGTCCTACCTTGGGTAAATCATGAGGAGACAGGGTTCTTAGGTAAAAATAGTACAGGGAAAAATAGAAGGCAGCAGGAAAAGAGGAAGACCAGATACAGTGTGGGTTGACCCTATAAAAGAAGTCAGAGGCTGAGTCTACAGGAGCTGAGCAGGGATGTTGAGGACAGGACACTGTGGATGTCACCCATTCACAGGGTTGCCAGGAATCAGAGCCAGATCAATGGCACTTAACACACACACACACACACACATACACACACACACACACACACACACACAAACACACACAATAAATGGTACAGAAAACAATGAAAGGGAAAGAGATTGAAAAGATAAAATTAGATCTTTACCTCACACTATATTCAAGAATATATTCTGTATAAAGTGCTTCAATTATGAAAAATAAAACTAAAATTTTTTGAAAAAATATGAGAGAATATACTTTTGACTTGGAGTATACTTCTTAAATGATGGCAAGGAAGAACATACTAGAAGACTGATTTATCTCAAAAATAGACAGCATAAAATGTTACTTTCCAAAACAAAACAAACAACAAAAACAAGCTAAGAATTATTAAAGAGTTAGCAACCATAATATCTGAAGAATACCTTTAAGTAAAAAAATATAAGCCTTAAAAATAAGTAGGTAGTATAGAAAGAACATTTATTGACAAAAATAAAATAAGAAAAGATGGTGATGTGGTTTAATGGAAAGAACAAGGGCTTATGGTCAGGCTGACTTGCAATCAAGTGCCATATTAACCATGTCACATTACTGGGACAGAATGGGTCTTATAATTATAATGGTGCTCACCTCATCAGGTTGTTGTGAGCAGAATTATCATAATGATATTTTATTCAGTCTACAAATACTTACATAGTGCTTACTATGTACCTGGCACAAGGGCACTGTTATTTCTCTGTCTTTTGGAGGTGAAGAAGCTAAGGAACAAGGAGGCTAAAGAATTCATCCAGCTTCTACAATTAGTGTCGCAAACTCAGGACTCCGAACTAGGCTGCTGACTTGGGCTTCAGGGTTTGTACTCCTTACATATTGTACTTCAATTAAAACAATATGTATATGTATTTGTGTGTGTATGTGTATATACCTATCTATGTATATGAGGGCTGTCCTGAAAGTATCCAGCCATGTAACTGTTCTCGTTATATTGACACAGCTGGGTATTTTTGTTTGTTTGTTTTTTCCTGGAAGCTCTCATATATCAGCAAGATTAGTACAGATTTATAGAATAATTAAGATTTTTTAAGTTGGAAGATTTGGGATATTTGACCTTTAAAAAATGCTATGTATTTTTAATTTGTAAGTTGACTCAAATTAATTATGGAATTTTACTTCAGCTGCCTGAAATGATTCTATCAAGAAATATGTAAAATCATCTAGAAAATATTGATATCGAATGGGGATCAATAAGAGTTTGGTCCGTAAGAGCAGATTGTTTTCAATTTTTTTTTCCTGAAGAAAAGGAAGTTGGCAATTTACCTCAATAATTAAGTTGGAAAATAATTCTCTAGCTTTGATAACAGAGAGAATACTTTTGAGATTTTCTTTTTTTTTTCAACTTTATGAATGAAGTAGTATAGACTAAATGCTCCTGTACACTGAACTGTGCACTGAAAAGTCAGTTTAGTTGATTTTGTTGTTCTGTCTTTCTTCCACCTAACGGTAGCTGCATCTCTCCTGCCTTTTCCTCCAGATCACAAATGTCTTAGTGACACTTGACTTCCTGTCCCTCTCTGTCTTCTTCGACCTCAAAAATAGTTTTGGGCCTCCATTCAGACTGCAAATACAACATTTATATTAATTATTAAAGCTCACAGATATCTGAATTTTACTGGCATTAACTCTGATTTGTGGCAGGAATGTCTCTTTTTCCTTATCAAAGTCATAGTAACCGTTTCAGAGCTGAGAGAGCCTAAATACAGGCTGCATTCTTAACTCTGAAAAATATGGAAATGTGTTTTTTATCCAGGGTGTGTGTGTGTATAGAGGTGGGAACCATGTCCTTGAAAAGTAGAGAAAATGTCTGTGCCCACTCTTTTCCCTGACACAAATGTCATCTCTCCTTTTTGTTCGAGATGCCTGGAAGCCAGGGACTTGGTGGACGTGTGTCTGAAGTTACAGATCCCTGCCTTCCCCCATCCCCTCAGCTTCAAGAAGAGACTCGGGCACAGGTAGCGCTGGGAAAGAGCCTCGGAGAATGAGGAAGACTCGTACATGCTCTCGGGAGGAGCAGGGTGAAAAGTTGCTGACAGTGAGGCTGGCGATGCTCGGAGCTTCAAAGTGAGAAGACAAACAAAATCTCTATTTATAGCTCTTCCTGTGAACAGCTTTCATTCTTCCTAATTACCTTGTGGCTCCATAACGAGTATATCTACTGTGCCCTCCCATGTGTCAGCAACAATTCTGGGTGCTGTATTTGTCTACGCTGACAATCATTTTCTGTCATTTGCCACTTTTCCTCCTCCCACGTGTGAGCAAGTGAAGGTAAAAAAATGTGATATAGCATAATTGTTAAGTATGTGTTCTGAGTCAGAAAGACCTACCTTGCATGCCATTCCGTCTCCTACTGTGTGACACTAGAGAGTTATTTAACTCAGCCTTAGGTTTCTCGTCTGTGAAATAAGGATCTTAGCAACTACCCCAAAGTGTTGTTGGGAGAATTAATTGGGACAAGGCATGTTAAGTGCCTGGTGTATAGAAAATATACCATTACAATAGATGTGATTGGTAGCATAATCATAAAAACTCGCTTTCCATGATAACATAAAACATTCAAAAACATCATTCCTCTATTTAATTACACATTCTGACATCTCAAAATAGAGTACTATTAAACTCATTTAAAACCCTGTGTGATTAAAAAAAATGAGACATCTCTGAGGGAAGAAAAATCAGAATACAGTGAATTTTTGTAAAATTTAAATGTAGTCTTCTGTGAAATCACCAGAACATACAAAAGAAATAACCAGTACTGGAGGACAGGATAGGTTTTATCATGCTAAGATAAGCTAATTCTTAATTTTTCAGTTTTAGCATTATGATCTATAATAATTCATGTTTTCTGAGCATCTGATAGTTATTATATCCCCTACCTTTTTTGTCCTACCCTCTAAAAGGTGAGATTTACAAATGAAGAAATGTTCAATGGGAAGGAAACAACCGAGAAATCCAAGGGTCCGAATAAACCGCCCATTGGATAACTCAGGCCCTTACATTCACAGATACAGAGTCCCGTGGTTAGAGAGAATTCATTATTCACGGCTTATTTATTGGAACAAAGTTTTGGCAGTGTGATTTTTTCTCCATAACTGCCCGAGTGAACTATTGTGCTAATTTTTCTTTCCTAAAAGTCACAATGCAAAAGGAAGGTAGAGAAGAGACAGGTGAAAGTGGAGCTGATGTTCAACTAACATTTTTGCTTTAAAAGTTAAAAAGAGCAGAGATTTCTGTAGCTTACTTGAAAAGCCAGGACTTTGCAGCTCTCTGCCAACAGCCACAGCTGAAACTGACAAGGTCTGACATCCCTCCCTGCTTTTCCTGTTCCCATTTTCTGTGAAAATACTATAGACACTAGATCAGGAAAGACAGTGGAGCCTTAAAATAATCACTCTTTCAAATTGCCCCGTGTTAGTTTCCATAGGAAACAAAAGTGGGAACTGTAGCCGGCAGCAAGCAACTGTCTTGTTAGAACCCTCCCTTGTCGATTCAGCTGTGGCTGTTGGCTGAAATCGGAAAGTGGCATTTTTCAAAAGGCCTTTTGGCTTCCGAGTCTATGGAGTTTCACTTTGGAAAGCAATAATAACGAATAAAAAAAAGGTGAAAATGACTTCCAACCACAAGTTTTCATATACCTTGGATACTAATTCTCATGCAAAGAACTTTTCATTTCTCTGACTAGTAGTTGATGTATGAGAACTGAAACCTATTTTATAAAAGCAAAAAGATACATCAAAAAAGGAAAGTGTGCATCTTTGGAAGGTGAAACCCTAGATCTTGGATGTGGGCTCCCTTCACTGTAAACTTTACCGGGTGAAATTGCTTGCATAAACATTGCATCTAGGGAGGGAGCTCAGTTTCCTTCGGAATACTATCCTGTTCCCTTCATATTTTGCAAATGTATTTCTAGTTACAAATGCTGGACAGACTTCCAGAGAGGAAAGGTAGAGAGAGTTTATGGAAAACACAGCCAGCCTTGAGATTTAAATTGTTATTTAAAATATATTCACTTGTGAAAGAATATTATTTCAAAGTTTAAAATTAAACAGGGCTTTAAGTACTAATTCTTAGACAAGTTTAAAATAAAAAGCCTCAAAATACTTATCTTTATGTGGAGTGATTATTTCATTGGGGAGAAAGCATTTTGCAAACACTCACTGCTATGAATTATAGTACAGTGCCATAGTAATGCTCTCAGATAAAAGTTCGATTAAAAATCTTTGAGGTTTGAAAAATACGACACAAAAATAACTCTGAATGATGTGTCTTGTCTTCTCTGCTATGGTCATCAGATCCATGCTGTGTTCCTTTAAGAGGGGAACAACCCACTATATTGTAAGAGGGAGAGTGGAAAAATATAAGAAAAGAGTTACTGTACACATTTGGACAATTTAAGGGGTGCGTAATCCATCAGATACATGCTTAAACTAAAGCATTATCCATCAAATACACTTAAGTAAGTACGTTATCTAATACATCTGTGAAGCCCTTTACACTTTCACTTTCTCTTTGATTTTTACCTGCACTGTCAACAACACCAAGAATCACAGCAAAAGGCTACGCCTGATGATTTTTTAAAGTTTGATGTAAAAGCATAGTGTAATTTTCACATTTAACCATTTTTAAAGCTTTTGAATATTTATACCTAAAAAAAAAAATAATGTTCTTTACCTTGTTTCACACTCCCATCACCTGGGGGCATTCGTGTTCACATATCTTGCTTTTTTTTAATCAAAGAAGAGGCCATGTTTTTATAAACATTTATATATTTCTCTGTTAGATTTACAATTTTCAGAGAATATCTTTTATATTCAAGGCTCGGTGTTGGAGCAAAACTAAATATCAGAATTGGTGTGTGAGATAGATTCTGCATTAGAAGGTATAGATTTGAAAAGAACAGACAATTCTGAAGGAACATTTCTCTGCTTAAATGCAGGAGTCTGATGTTCCGTTAAAGTGGTTGCTAAACAATTTGTGTATAAGTAGGACTGTAATAATGGAAACACTGTTCAGCTGGCCTACTCTTCCTTCGTAACTCATTAATGCCTTTGCCATGCGTTCTTTATGGGGGATGCATTAGGAGTGTACACTAATAATAGTTTAATCCCACTACACCCAATTATGTATCCCCTTTAACCAGTGTCTGCCTCCCTTTCTCTCCCTCTGAATTATGTGTAATAAAATAGAACATGCTAACAGAGAGGATTAAAAAAAAAACCTCTCCTTTCCCAACATTAAAAATTACAAATAGTAACTGTAATGCAAGAAAAATAACCAGAGAGTGGGCAGAGATGAATAATGATGTACACAGAGGGTAGTACCGGCCCCTCACCCCACCTCCTATCATTAATAATACCACACCTCAGAAAATAAAGGATACTGCCTGCTAGAACAAAAGTATGTAAACACCCAAGATTTCATTAAATAACCTATTTTAGAAATTAAATCATTAAACTGCATCTCCATGGGCTCTTCAGATGGACTGTCTGAGAAAAATAATGGATTGTCTGTAAACTTTTATCTTAGCTATTGCTTCTAGAGTTGTGGTATTTAATTATTTAAATATGGAACTAAGAAACATACAATATTGGAAAGAAAACTCCTTTTATCATAGCACATGAAAGGCAAAAATATAATATACTGAATATACTGTATACACATCACAAATGCATTTGCATCCACCTTCCAAATAGCAAGCACCCCCAACTTCCCCCTCCTCTCCTTTACAGCTGCTCAATCTGCAAGAATGTGCAGAAGTAATTTATCTGAAATGGCCACTATTGTTCTTGATTCTGATTTGATTCCAAAAAAGCCAAATAATAGAAACCACTTTAAACATCTATTTTGTGCACCTGTTGTGCTGCATTATGATGCCCTGCGATTTCCATTTACGTCACATCTCTTGACATGCCTTTGATACACCATGCTGCTTTGCTCAACAAAAATCCAGGATGCTAGAAACCAATGCCATCCTTAATTAACAAAATGGCAATGGTAAATGCTACTGAATAAGAGCTGGGAAGGAAGCAGAAACACATCGACCTAACTACTTAGTCAGGATGAATTTAACTAATGTTAAGTATATTTAAAGTAGCTGAATTGCCTAGAGGGACTCAATAAAAATACACTATCTTAACATTGTTAATGATTCCGTAAGTTAGGCAAAAGCATACCACCTTGGTAGTTTCATTTTCCCCTTGTTTTTTTGGTCCTTGAATTCAAACAGTGTTGAGAATCTTAGTAGTTTTTTTCTGCTCTACTGTCTACGTGGGCTAGTTTTTTTGTTGATCAACTCAACAGGTATGGGACTCCATGTTTAGCTGTTTTTCAATTGTGCAGCATCATCTTAACTTGCATTTCAATATTATGGCCCCAACACTTTCAAACACTCCCTTAGTAGCTTCTTACCTTAGCTCTCTCTTTTTAATGACACCACAACTACACAAAGACTTCCAGTGACCCGAAATGGTTGACTGTGATACTTTGTGGGTTAGGGAATGGACCATAGCTTTGGATTTTGGAAATAATGAAATACACAAGGCACCGTGGCTGTCTTTCTTGGTTATTAATAAGCTTCTTCCAGCTGAGTGGAGTCATGCAAATGCTCACAAGGCCCAAGTATCTGTGGCTACTTTTACTTAATGTCCGGTGATGATACGGCCAAGATTTTAGGCACTGTGGTTTAATTGTATCCCTTTAAAGGGAAGGTGTCAAGAAGTTTGATGTGTAGTATTTATACATAAAGGGGCTCCTTAAAAAAAACAACAACACACCTAAAAATAAAAAACAAAAATTGTCTGACTTACAGAATGTAGCATGAAATAGGACCTTTAAGGTCAGACCTGGCGCTCTCCCAAAGTAGGAATCACTCTCTCCTTCAATATTTTTGACAGATGGTCTTTCAGGTCCTGTGTGAACTTCCCACTAAAGGATAAACCCTGCTTAACAAAGCAGCCTGCACTATTTGTAAACAACCCTAATTGTTAGATAGTTTTCTTTACATAGAGCTGAAAGCTGAGCCATTTGAAGCAGAACTAAGTATTATAACATGCAGAAAAGTAAATGCCAACCAAGGCTCCCTTGATGGGGGTGGGGCTTGTGTAGTGCTTGGTTAATGCTCTGATGTTATCATCTTGAAAATGATCATTTAGCAACAAGAAGTCTGCAGTTTCATTTTGTATTGGGCCTCCCAATTGTGATTTAAGGTGAAGTACTGATAAGCACTCTTAGGCAACACGACCATTTGGAGGCTTCCGATGTTATTTTATTTTGTCATATGTATATCTTGTCAGCAGGATTACAAAATGTCTTTTGATCTTTTTTTGCAAACCAGTTTGATTCATGAATCCTTTTTTTTTTGTTTTTTTTTTGTTTCTATGTGCTTCCTCTTTCACATCTGCCCTTATCCACTTAATTCAGTGGGGTGCCAGGATGAGGAAGGAATACAAACTTGACTCAGGCATAGTTTCTGAACTTTAGCATTAATAAGCTTCTCTCTCCTTTGCTTTTGAAATACTAACTGAAATCCTCCCTTGTCAATCAAAGCAGAAGCACATGTTTTGGCTAAGTTAAGCAGGGTCTAGGCTGAAAAGTAGCCTACAGTCGGAGAACTTGCTTTGAATCCTAACTCTGGCTTCTTACTGATTCGATGACTTTGGAAATGACACTTGCCTTAAATGTCTTCCTGTCCTCATCTGGTCGGCCTACCTCCCAGGGCGCCAGCAAACTTGACTGAGAGGGCTGGAAGCCTGGGCTCTGCTGAACTTGAATTCAGGGCTTCTCGGGGGCCACCTTAGAGCTCTCTTTTCCCTTCCTGTTTCATAGACCACAGAGAAACATCTCAGAACCCCTATTATACTGATATCCTCACACCATGCCCAGGCCTTGTGGTTTTCTCTTGATTTTGCCTGCTGCTCCTGAGGTACCGTGTATCACCTCACAGTCATATGGGAGAACGTCGAAAAATGTTTTCAAGGAAGAGCAAAGCTCCTGAAACCTGTTTAGATAGTGGGACTTGAGGGTGAGTACATGGGTTAGTCATTTAGAGCATTAGCTGTTAAAGTGGGCATAATGATGAGAAAGAGAGAGAGAGAGAGAGAGAGAGAGAGAGAGAGAGAGAGAGAGAGAGAGAGAGAGAGAGAGGCTGTGCACATACACAAATGATAAACCCAATCCCCCTTCAGCCAGGACTTTTTCTAGTGTAAAAGTGAATTAACTAGGAGTAGCCAGAACTCTAAGGGGTTGACTGGAACATAAATTATCTCCTAAAAAAATAGACTCTATATTCTTTGCTGGCCTACACAACAAAGAATATTGAGGTATCTCTAATCTCTATTCCCATGAAGGCTTCATAATTTTAATGAGATAGGTATATTCCAGTACCATTTGAAATTCTATTTTAGCAAATGTAAGGCAAACACATTAAGGGGTCATGATCTATTGAAATCTATAATGACTAAGATTATTATTGTATGTGAATTTTAGTGTTTTATAGGTTCAACTCGACTTTTCTTCTATCAGTTGGTTAAACAATCTAAGTTATAACTAAATTAAACTGTTTTCCTGGTAATAAAAATTGAACATTTCTTAAAGGATAAAAATGAAATAATGTGCATGAAAGTGTTTTGAAATTATATTTACATATAAAGTATTATTGTCCTAAAATAAATAGCAATGTGTGGGTCTAGAAAAGAATTGCCTGAATTGCACACAAGCAGTGACCATTTTTCCACTTTTAAGGTAAATTTGAGTGACTTTGAAATACTTTCACAAATGTTGCCTTTCTGTAGTGAAAACTTTTTCGGTATTTATTTCTGAGGAGTGGCCTTACTCGGATTCCTTATTTTGACTTCAAGATACCCTAACTGGTGATGGAGGGACAGGACATGAGCATACACATTCTTTGGCAGGCTAGAGTCTTGACCAGAGGAAATCACTTTCATGAAAACAGATCACTTCCTTCTTTATCTAGAAAATTTAGTTTGTCAACTATTAATCCTTTTGTCAGCTTGGCCAAGAAAGGAAAAGAAAAACCTGACACGGTGTGCTTGAAATTCCTTCCTAATGTGGCATCTTTCTTTGTGAGACTGTGTTGTGGCCCTGGCCCTCTGGAGGGTGCCACCATCAGCAGCACTTCAGGGTGTGGCTGCAGCACAGCGGGGGGCACACATTTGCCAACTGTTTGGAACCGGGTTACCTCCAGACAGCATTCCTGTTAAGTACGCATCACACAAATCTGTTTCAAGCAGCAAGTCAACGCAATAGATTGCGTTTGACCTCTGAAACACATATTTTCTTGTGTACAGTTTCTAAAGACATTTTTCCCCACAAGGAAAAAAAAATAATTTTTTCCCTGAAAAAATGTTCATTTCCTGTGTGAAACCAGTTTGTAGGAGTGGGATATTTTTATTGATTGACTTAGACTACAGTGATTTTGCAATCAAGTAAAACATTAAACTCATAAAAACAGAAAGAATTTATCATGAGAAAGAAATGAGAAACTAGAACAGCACATGTAATATGTAAGAGAGAATTTTAATCTTTTCTCTTTAACTCTCTCCTTCTTGCACACACACTTATAAGAAGAGAAATTTGAAACACTGCATTGTATTTATCTTCTCTGGCCCCAAATTATTTTCTCTGAAGACCGAGGCTTACTTTTATAACAATTGGCTACTAGAAAGGTAAAGATGAAGGAAGAGTGGTGTCTGTTGATATGTCACGTGGTTCAGTAGACGTCTTTTACTTAAGAGAAACTTTCAAGGCACAGCTCTCTGTCCTTTTGTGTCACCTCTGGTTAAGACAGGACGTTAGGAGCTGGATGCCTTATGTTCGTGATTCATGTTTCCTACTTCCACTGCCCACTCAGCTCAGCGCTTTATACGGAGATGCATATTATCTAATGTTTCACTTCTTTCTGGCTTTTGTGAGGCTCTTGTTTATTTAAACCAGAATAGAGATTCTGAGAAGAGACTAATCTAATGCCATGTGGATATAATAGTCTTTCTTGTTTTGTTATGATTGACAGAAACCCTATCAAAGCCTGTGAAATAATATTTCATTACAATTAGAAGAAATAGCTGCATCTACTTTAACATATTAATATCCAGAATGTTCTCATTAAGTAAAAAAAAAACAAACCCTTTTCTGAAACTTACTTATAGTTACCATGATAGGATCCCAGGGAACAGAAGGAAATATGCCCCTTTCTCACGTAATTGCTGCTATCTACTTTTATAGGACAGTGGAACATGGTGGAATGCTCATCAATTGCTAATCAGATCTGTTTTCCCTCAGTCTCTAGCTCTTTCTCATTTCGTATCTTCTCCATCTCTATGTCTTTCAATGAAAGAACATATATACCCACAGATGTCATATTAGCAGTATTATTTAATTGTGACTGGCCTGGTCGCTCCAATTTTTACTTCATTGAAAAGCAGAGTACTATAGGCCACAAGATACTGGTTTCTATGAGTCTTGAAAAGATGTCAGCTTTGTAGATGAAAAACGTATGTCTTTTGGGAATGTCTTTGCTACAAACACAAACTGCCTTTTTGGGGTTTCTATCGAAGTGTTAAGAAGACTATTCCAGATGAAAAGCAGAACAAATGTTTTAAAATTATTTTCCCAATCACTTGGGCATTGCATGATGGATTCACGTGGGCTGGACTGGGATCGTTTTCTTCCCTTTCTCTCAGGGTCATGCAGAAGCTTGAGACTATAAAGGCAACCAAGGTGAACTGGCTCATTCCATACGACCGACAGGGCGGTTCATTCACCACAGGGTGTTGTTGATAGTGCTCTGTCCACTCTAATTTGAAACATCTAAGCAATGGGAGTTCTAGCACTTCCCTTGGAAGATTGCCCTACAGTCTAATGGACCTCAACATTAGGAAGATTTTCAATTGGTAATCAACCTAAATTTCCCTTTTCTTAATTTCATCCCATTACTCCAAGCCTTATCCCCTTGTTCCACCTAGCTCTTCACCCTCATTAGTGTTTACATTCTCCAAATACTAATAGATAACTGGTAAAAAAAAAAAATTCCACTCTCAGTCATCATTAGCTAGACCATAAATAATTACTTCTTCTTTGAAAAATATGTCAGTTCACCCATATACCATTCCCCTTAAAAACATTTTTTCATATTAAAAAATTCAAGTATTTTTAATAAACAAAATAAAAGAATCTGAAAGTGAAAAGTACAGCAATTGGTAATGAACTAGAGAATAAATACATGCTTAATGTTGGTGGGTGATAATAGTATAGCGAATTCCACCTTCTTTTGCCCTTTACACAGACACAGAACAAACCATTAAAAAAATTAGCTGAAACTTTTCCCCTCAAAGTTGTCTATTTCTACACTAGATCTTTCCAACATTGTATGGACTAAGAAAGTATTTTTCCTGGTTTACAAAAACATTCATTGATAATATATTCTCTACCAATAATCATTAATTTAATAAAACCATTGACATTAGTACTAATAGTTGGTGTTACTGTATGGTTACATAAAACATTATAAGGTAGTAGTTAGAGAGGTGAAAATCAAGCCTTAATTTATGTCTCATTTATAACACTAACTGTTCTTTTTTACATTGAGATCACCTCACCAATTTGATTTATTGGTGCAGTCAAAAGAGCAGTGTTTTAGTAGCAAAGCTTCAAGATAATACATGCTTTAAAAATTGCGATTTCTATTTATTTTCCTCCAGTGTTCCAAAACTCCCTTCCTGGTCTCTGTTTACGAAATAATTAGATCCCTATTGTATCCAGATCCCCATTGTAGTGGCTTGGTTCTGCATCTGTCCTTGAATGCTATGATATTTCTTGATTCTTTTGAATTTTATCTTGAATTTTAAGCTAGTTTTCTGTTCACATTCTTGATAACTGATACATGTTTTACATGAATAAGCAAGCTAGTGAAACTGAAGGAGTATTCCATACTTTTTGGAAAGTTATTCTGTGGACCATACCCTGGAACACTTACTTCTATAAAATGGTACCCCCATGCTATATGATTAGCATTTCTGAGGACATCCAGGTGCTTTTCTAGAAAACTTCTGGCTGACATCATGAATGTTTGTAAACATAACCAAGTGCAACAGCCTTCATGTTTCAGTATGTGGCTAGGAGTGCAAGATTAAGTAGGTATTTGCCCATCTCTATTCATCCTTCCTTATGCTATGTGGTCAAATGTCTAGGATTTTGCACTGGTTTCTAAGAATTTCCTGTTCACATATTTGTTGGCAGCATATAAGATTCTTTTAAGTTAAAAACAACAGAAACAAACTTTAGAAATTCTAAGCATAGGTGAGGATTGATTGATATACCATTGTGGCATTTTGAGGTACTGAACCGAAAGAGTTGATCAGTCAGGTCTGCAGAGGGAGATGAAAGGCAAGTGGCTCCTAGGTCTTCTGGGAAAAGGTATGAAGTTCCCATGTCTTCTTCCATGTTGGTGTTAACATCACTCAGTTTCAGTATCTCCCAGCAAGTGGGCCACACTGTTTCACATTTCTTGGAGAGAAAACCTTGCTTTATTTGTGCCCCTGTAGAGACTGGCTCAGGAACTTGGATTCAAGACATTTGCAGTGAAACTGGGGGCCTATCCTTGTGTACCAAGAATCCCTCCCAGAGATGGAGAAATGACTATGATCAGTCCATACATAAGAGAGGTCTAACCCTCTGCAGTCAAAGTTACATGGCATAGAAAATATTGATTTTTTTGACGTATTGCAATCAGTGCTTGTTCAATGTCCCCCCCCCCCCCGCACACACATTTTTTTTGAGACTGGCATGAGAAATTTCTAACATTCAATTGAGTCACTGATTGAAGAAGGCATTTATGTGAAAATCCAGTGTCTTTCAAGTATAGCTGGTCGTAAAATTTCACTCATGGTACAACTTGTATATAAAGCCAAAATATAATTTACTTTCTTCATTTTGCTTGCAGCTCATCTTGGCTTTTTCCTGAGCCCTCAATCAGCAGTGAGTGAAGGTTGGGGAAAGAAATTAATTAAATGTCCAATCAAGTTCGAAGCTGTCAGGCCTGATAATTTAAGCCATCTTTCTCAGTTGGTGTTCATTCTTCCATTTAGATAAAATGACCAGTCTCTTATGTATTTACCCCTTTCCCTGCTTCTTCCCCTAAAATGGCACTCCAATATGTGGGGAAAGTGTGTGTGATTTAGTAGTCTCACTGGCTTTGGGAATAAAGTAGGAATTCTCTACTTGACATAGTACCTTTGCATTATCTCCCGGTCCTCTTCTTGCTGAGTCCACGGTCTGTCTGGTCTCCAGATGGCTGCTTGCATTTCTGGAAGCAGTCTGGAGCTAGTGAACCCATAATCCTTCATTTTGTTTTGGGAAGAACAGTGTGACAAGAGAATGCAACACTTCATGTGGGTATGTCCTCAGTTCAGCTCTCTCTGCCTACAGAATTCAGAGTCCCCTCCATGTTCTCAGTACAGCTTAGTGGCCAGTGGATCATTCTTAGTCCTGCTGTGGGGCTGCTCTGCCCTGTGGCAGCTGCATCCAACCCTAAAGTAACAAAGAGTAGCCAGGGAAGCTCAATCACAGGGCCTCCCTCTGCCCAATCACATGACAAGGCAATGGCCATTTCAATGTGGACTTTGTAAAAAACATTATGTTGATTTCTTTAATGTTTTGAGGGCAAGCACTGTATGGAGACTACGTAATGCTGTAATTTTAACACTCAGACCCTGTTTATTCTGGACATTACAATTTGCTGGACACGTTCATGAGATAAAGAATACCTATTTCAGTCTAAGATTATTTCCACATGCATGAAAGCTACAGTTTGCAGAAGTTTCTCTGATCCCACAACTTTTGATTTCATGGCTCAAGTAGAAGTTTTTCCTCTGTCAGTAAAATGAGATTTCAGATTGTTCAAGGACTAATACGACTTGAATCTACCACCTAACCTGAAGCACAATGGAGATTTTCTAAGGTTGTTCTTAACAAAAAATCTTAATGTTCACAGTTTTGTTGATGAAATTTCTGGATCTAGAGTGTCCTTTATTATTATCCATCTAAAGACAGAGTATTTATTTCAAATTAAGATTGCTATAGTAAATGGCCTTCTTAGTAAATATAACTATTTTCATTACAACTACATAGCAGTTTTATCCAAGTTCAATTCAATGCTTTGAGAAATTACTCGAGACAATTCCCTCCCTTCCTCCCCGCTCCCAGCAGTAGCTCAGCAGAGCCCAGTGTCTGGATTCTGATTTGTGGTGTCTTAATTGTTTGGGGTTTTTGATTTCCACACCGAAAAAATTGTAAAATAAATTTTCCACAGAACTGGTTCTTTTTAATATTGCTGTTCTTTAGTCTCTGTATGTTGTATGCTTTCTTTATAACCAGGAAGTAGTTACAGAGTGTAAGTAAATTGAACCTCGTTTCTTATTTTCATCTGACTTCCTCAGAGAATGTTATCGTTTTCCTTCCCTACCCCAAGTCACTCTTCTCTGGCTAGACATTCTTAGAACTCCTGGAGTCTTTGCACTTGGGAGTTCTGTTTAGATCTGCTTGAGCAGGTCATGTCAGTGATTTCTTTGGGAAACTCCACATGTGTTTTCAGTGGACTTGCATACCTGGGATGACCGTGGGCCCAAGGTAGCTTTCAAATGCAGCTACTTAAAGGCCCAAGGTAGCTTTCAAATGCACCTCCTGTCCCTCTCTGTCTGTACTCAATTGTGCTCAGTCATTCATTCTCTCAAGAAAGGTTTCTTATCCACTGTTTCTCAAGAGTTAGGAGGGACCAATAGAAGGCAGAAATCTCTGTCTTTGCCCACAGTTTGCACTTAACTTCAGTCAATGTGCTTTCTTTCTCTTGCTTGTAAAGGGATCCAGATAATGGAATATGGAAGGTCAGATTATGGTCATTACAGATATTAGCAAAGAAAATATGAATAAACAAAATCCAGGAATATGCCAAGAGCCACCATTATAGTCACCTTATCCAATATTTCTATCAGATTTTTGTATAAAGTGCTTGCAGACACATTGAACTATCATGTTTATAAAGCATGTGAACTAAAACATGAAAGACAACAGGCGAGGCAGACTCCAAAAAGACAGGAATGTATAGACTTATTCTAAGGCAAACATTTATTTCTCATTGAGGTCATCCTTCCAAATCAGAGAATAGGTTAAATCATACTATAATAATTTGCTTTCTGCAAAAGATGGGGTCCTAGATGAACTCATGAATTAATAAAAATATCATGCTATCCCTTGGTGTATGTTTTATATATATGAAACCACATAAATGTGATAAATGAAACCACAGTGTAGAATTTTGTCTGCTAGATATATTTATTGTTTATTCTCAAGATAAACTTTGTGACTTTATATATATATATAATATATATATATATATATATATATTATATATATATATATATATAGCTATCTGGAAAAATCTAGCCATAAATACCTTTATTTTTCATATTATATGGCTGGATACACACACAAATTTATATATATACTTATGTATTTACGTACATACACACACACACACAGTAAGTCTTCACTTGATGGTGTCTATAGTTTCTGGGACTTTAAGTGAAATGATGTGTAAGAAATTAAATTTTATCATAGGTTAATTGATATAAACAAGAGTTAAATTTCTATGGCATCTCATCAATGTTATAACAAAAAATGATGTTGAATGAAAGACGTTATTTGAGGACCTACTGCACACACATAATGTAAACGTATATGCATATATATTTTATGGACAAGTAATACTGCTATGAGTACCTGATATTTTTTTTGCAATTTTAGTGTTTATAAAACCTATGTAGCAACATAGCAGATTTTACTTTTTAGAACATTCAGTTAGTTATTTAAAAAAGTGCCCATAATGTCAATAAATGGCCCTTATAAGAATGTTTTCAAATTGAACAAAAAATAAATATGGGTTTTTTAATATCATCAACTAACAGTTGTAAAATAACCAACCAACTGGTTCTAATAGTGAGACTAGAGCAAAATGACTTACTATGTGTAGTACTAGAAATTATACATTTGTCAATTCAAACCCTACCAGTGGTGCCAGCACCTCCATTTTCTGCTTTCCCAAGTGAGACTGCCCAACTTTGCCAAACAACATTTTGTGCTGTTTTCAGGCAATGGTTTCTTCAATGTCCTAACTAACTCTGATTTTGTTCTTCCACCTGTTGTGCGTGATCAATAAGGGGCTCTTGGTAAATTACTAAAGTTTTTGACGAACCTTCTCTCCCAAGCTCTTGATTAACAGATGCAAGACAGTGATCTTAAAGATTTTGTGGTGAAAGGAAAATTTACCTCGAAGTAGCAAAGACCTCACCCACTGCATTTCAGAGATGGTATCAGTGATCACCCCTGGAGGACCACTCAGCACAAAACAATGGGATGACTGCAAAATTACCCATTTATATTAGTTAATTCCTGACCTTCAACAAAGTTAACTGACTTTGTTTCTACTTTTGGATGGGTGGGGGGATGGGACTTTATTAAGCTATTTAGTATTTTTTTCTCTTCCTCTATATTAAATGTGGAAGTATTATGCTAAACCCAGAGTCAAAGAGCACTGACTCCCTACTCATGAGCAATTTATTTTCATTTATTTTATATTCATTGTTATTCATTTGCTATAGGCTAATTTAGATTAATGATATGCCAATACTTAAACAGGTAAAGACGTCTCTCCCTTATGGTACCATGTGAATCAGTCAAGGGCAATGGCAATTCCAAGGAGAAATTTGGGCTTCAGAACTGAGTTACCCCCACTGTCACACTCCCTGGCCCTTCACCATTATATCTAAACCTTCAGGACATCACAGCAGGTTGTGCCTTGATTGCCAATACACACATTCTCCAAAAGGTGGGACAAGTGTACGAACATTTGATACATCCAGTCCCCAGTGAGATGACTCTAGATGAAGGTCATAATTTAAAACAAGGTCATATTTAGTAGTTTTTTAGGCAAACATCACAATGCATTCTATAAAAAAAAAATACTAAGGTGGCAAAACTGTTCAGTCCCAGTGAAAGACAGCTTTTATTTTAAATTTTCTCCCTTACCTAATACGGAAGATTGCTTTTCTGCCAAAGAGGCTCAAAAGGGCCATGCAAACTAAAGTCCTTCGAAGCTTTTAAATGCATCTTCAAATTTACAATAAAATTCAGCATGACAAATCTTCCAGTCAAGTCTTATAGCAGCACTTAACACATTTTTTCTTTAAGTAATATTTTAGTATGCAGCACCTTAAGAATCAGGGAAAGCAAATGTAGGCAAGGAAAGCAAAACAAATGAAAAGCAAAAATAGAAAAAACAATCACCAACAAAGACAGTGAAAAATAAAAAAGGGAACAGCCCCGCAAGCTATTAAGCATATGCCAAAGTAAACAATGGGTGCGGGTGAGCCAGGGGTCTGCCCTGCAGGTAGAGAGCCGGTGATGGGAGCCCCAGCAGGGCGGCCTGACTGCGAGCCTCAAGACACACCATCAGCCATGCAAAACAGGACATACCTTTCCGGCTTGCTGGTTCTGTCGGCTGAGACAAAGCAGTCCCATTCGCAGCGGGAGGCCAAATCAAAATGAAATTTTATTTAGTCTGCACTGTCCCCAGATTGGGTTTCAGAGTGACTGCTTTAGGAGATAGCGTGGATGTGGCTGATGCATGCTTTGCATACGAAACTGCAGTAGGAAAAGAAATCTACATAATCAAAAAAATCTGTGCTCTGTGTGTGTGTGCGTGTGTGTGTGTGTGTGTGTGTGTGACAATAAACCCTGGACTCCAGTGATCTTGCTGCAGTGTACGCTTTCAGGCAGGCGCCTTTGGGGTGAAATGTTTTTTTTTGGTTTTTTTTTTAATATCTTCTACAATATTAACCACAAACAGTAATAAATCTATGATGCTGTAGTTTGTGAAAATATACAGGGTCATGGTTACAATTCTGCCACATCAAAATAATTGTGATTTTTCAGGATATTTATAAATACATCCAAAATCTGTATGAGAAAACAAATGAAATTTTGAAACCTGTACAGATTATATGGGGTGTGGCGGGTGGTTGTTCTGACAACTATTATACCTCAGAATCTTGACAAAATAAATGAGTCTGATGCAATTCTGAAATAAAGACTGAGAGTTAATCTGACTTTTCTCTGGGAAGATACTTGTTCATATTTAGAGGTTATTTTTAAAATTAAGGAAAAATGTTTCAAAATACTCTTTAGACATTGGAAATATATATTTTTTTAATTAAGAAAAGGGACAGTAAAATGTATATAGGTTGCATATCAGGGAATCTTTGAAAAAATATACATACATACAGACACACTGACTGTTCTTAATACAGGGTTGTCTCTGGCCTTGGTCAGGAAAGGGAAGTGAAACAAGGGGGCAGAATAGAGCCTGTTGGTAAATATATATATTATTTCTCAAAGAAATACTTCTCCTAGTTTGATTTTTGGTAGATCAGTTTCTTGAGGTTAAAAGCTGACCATCATTATCTTTAAGGAGAAAAACAAAAAACAAAAAACAAACAATCAAAAGAAAAAAGAAATTGAAAGAAAGACAACCTACCTGCTTAAAACAGTAGCAAAAAAAGGCAAGTCAGGCTTTCCCATTGCACATTGCTCTGAAAAACATGGGCAGTCATCATTCTCTTTTAAGAAATGTTCCCAAGG
>PVKE010005694.1:44064-57911 GCA_004027555.1 Craseonycteris thonglongyai
AAGGAGGGGGAATCAAATACATGGTGATGGAAGGAGAACTGACTCTGGGTGGTGAGCACACAATGCAACACGTAGACAACGTATTGTTAAATTGTACACCTGGAAACTAAGTAATTTTACTAACCAATGTCACCCTAATAAATGTAATAATAATAATAAAAAAGAAAATAGTGTCAAGTGCAAACTTATATTATTTGCTCCTTAATATGGTGCCACCCACTGTCTATTAAATGGAATGTCAAGGACATTTATTTGGAACTTGCTAGATGAGCCCAGCCTGTATATAAAAAGCAGACTCAAAATTAACATTTATATATGTATGCACACACATATGCATGTACACACACACACACACACACACACACACACACACATGAGTACATTTGAGCATTGCACAAAAGTATTGATGCACTCTGAAATGTAGAAGATGATTAACATAAAATTACCATTTCAAGCTTATGGTGTTAATTCATCCATATCTTTCTGAAGAAAAAAATGTTGGTACAGAATCTTTCCATTTGCTGATATTGCCCACAAATGATTTGTTTGCAGAAATCTACCTGTAAATCTATTTAGCTTATTACAAGCTATACTATCATACAAAATTCTGTTAAACTCTGAGACTATTTTGAGTTTGTAGAAAGAAATATTTTATATCTTCCCTTACTTTGAGGGAAGGTAGTTGCATAAATAGAACCCAAAACTAAACATACAAACTCAGAATTTTTATTCATTCTAAATAGACACCCTTTTTTAAATTATATTTCTTTCTATATAGTGATTTGTGAAATATTTGTCTTTTGGTATTGCTCTTCTCTATTTTTTTAAATATTTTTTCCCCCCTGGTTATATAAGTGTTATGAGCCAGCACTAAAAATTCAAGATCATGTAAGGTCAAGGCTTAACAAAGTTAGCAAAAAGCTGGATGATTATTTTGTATGTAAATAACAACACTAGTTGCCTAGGGGTGATTTTTATCTGCTTGTTTTAAGTTTTCAACTTAAAGAATCCTTGTAACTTTTCACCTCTTTAATGTATACTTAAATGTTCAAAGTTGTTTTTTTATTGTAAGTTTTACACAAACATATTCATATTCACACAAAATGCAACATAAAAATCAATAAATCATGACAAATATCCAGAGAATTGTAGAGAAAAAACAAAAACAAAAACAAGAATATAGGTTGTTGCAAATGTAATTGCAGTTTCAGACCTTGAAATTTGAATCATTATAACTAGGTTCAAACACATCTTTAATAATCAAAATAAGAACCATTATAATGAACACATTTTTGCCAATGAGAAATGTCTGGGTATTCCCGTAGCACAAAAATCCATGCTTCAGGATTCAACGAACTCTCGAAAAGCATTTTCTGCATCCTGCTGGTTGTGGAAGTGTTTTCCCTGCAAAAAGTTGTTGAGATTCTTGAAGAATTGGTAGTTCGTTAGGGAGAGGTCAGGTGAATATGGCAGATGAGGCACAACTTCATGGCCCAATTCATTCTACTTTTGAAGTGCTGGTTGTGTGACATGTGGTCAGGCGACGTGTAGTTGGGCATTGTCTGGAGAAGAATTGGACCATTTCTGTTGACCAATGCCAGCTGTAGGCATTACAGATTTTGGTGCATCTCATCGATTTGCTGAGCAGACTTTTCAGATGGAATGGTTTCACTGGGATTCAGAAAATTGTGTACAGGATCAGACTGGCAGCAGACCACCAAACACTCAAACACTGACCATGACTTTCTTTTGGTGCAAGCTTGGCTTTGGGAAGTGCTTTGGAGCTTCTTCTCAATCTAGCCACTGACCTGGTCACTGCTGGATGTCATATAATCCATTTATTTGTAGCACCTCAGAATCCAATCAAGAAGTGGTTTGTTGTTGTGTATTATAAGAGAAGACAATACTTTGAAACAACAATTGTTTTGATTTTCGGTCAGCTCACGAGGCACCAATTATGAAGCTTTTTCACATTTCCAGTTTTCTTCAGATGCCAAATGACTGTAGAATGGTTGACAGTGAGCTCTTCGGCAACTTCTCATGAAGTTGTAAAAGGATCAGCTTCATTGATTTCTCTCAATGGGTCATTATCACTTTCTAATAACTGGCCACTACATTCCTCACTATTAATGCTCTCATTTCCTTTGCAAAACTTTTGATACCACTGCACTCTACATTCATTAGTAGTTACTGGGCCAAATGCGTTGTTAATGTTGTGAGTTGTCTCTGCTGCTTTATGACCCATTTTGAACTCAAATAACAAAATTGCTCTAATTTGTTTTTTGTCTAACATCATTTCTGTAGTCTAATATGAATATAAAATTAACAGCAAGTAATAAATCATTAGCAAAAAACATAAAATAAGAAATACATGTTAAAATGATGTATAATATAACCACATTTATTTAAGAATTTATTTCAGGGGATGCTGGGATAGCTCAATATGTTGAGCATTTGCATTGCAGCCAAGAGGTTTAGGGATCGAATCCCAATCCCGGCTCATGCAAATCCATATACTGAACTACAGAACAGCTGGTAATCTCCGGGTTCACTCAGTGGTGAAGGTTCTCAGCTCCCATGCATGAGGCGCCCAGTTTGGTTCCTGCCCCACGTGGCCCCATATCTACCTATGTGGAATGAAACCATGTCACAACTGTGGAGACTGCTCTGGGTCCTCCCCTCTTCTCTCTATCTCTTTCTCACCTTCTCTTAAACAATAAAATAAATCTTAAAAAAATAAAGAATGTATTCCAATATAAAATGGCAAATTTAAATAATGCAAAAATCGCAATTGTGTTCTCACCAACCTATACTATCACTGGTTCAATTTATTAGACATAAGTGTTTTTCCAAAATCTCACTTCTCTAGTTTTAATTTTACCTGCAGCTGTGTTAGAATACTTTCTATCTTCAAATCCTGTTCATACCTGCTAGGCCAGGATGTTGTACCATGATCATCTGGCCCTTCCCCACGGGAATAGAGAAAGAGACCACTGGACAAAAGTGTTTGGCCTGAAGTCAGACTTGGTTAGTGTTGCAGGCCTTCCTCCCTGTACTGCATTCCCTTTTGCTCACTGTGACTGAGCCTATGGTTATAGACCACAGACTTCTTTATTTTTTCTTGAATTGGCCTTCTAGCATTCATTGGAATTTTAACTTCTTGGGGTCTCATCCAACTGTCTTATTTGTTATAATATTGCTCATATTTTGAATTGTACATGAAAAATTGTGGAATGCAAAATACACTTCAGTTTTTGTGTCATGATAAAATATACCACACAGCAAAATATGTGCAAAACTGTAATGTAAGATGTAAGCATAAGCTCCCATTATGATTCATTTGTTTAGATCTCTATTGCTTAGGTAAGATTTTTCTAAGAGTCAAAGATGATCCCAGAACATTTTTAAAAGGTTAACAATTGAACTTAAACACATTAGATGGGAATAGTCATACTTACTTATATGTTGATTGTATATTGGTAAGGCAGACCACGTAACTTAAATATATATAAAGTTATTTTATCTCCCAATGTGTAAAATGCATCATACATTGTAATTTAAAACATATTTTTATTAAAATATAGTAGACATACAATATTATATTAGTTTCAGGTATATGCCAGTTATTCAACATTTATATACCTAATGTTGTAAAGAAAATGTGAGTTTTTGGTTCTAATTTTATTCATTATTTTTTTATTGTGTGACGTCTGCTTATTTGTCCATCTGTGTGCCTATACTGTAGAATTTTGTACAGTAAAACTTGGAATTTTGTGGCTCCTCGCAAGCAATTGAAGACTTCTATTTAAAATTCAAGAAAGTAGTCTTGTTTGGGTTGCTTTTTCATGTGTAAGTTTCATAATCTGGAACTTGGCCCTTCTTTGGAATAAATTATGTGCCAAAGTCCAAGTACACTGTGCTTAGTTATGAATAGCCCTGAGCAAATGACTTAGTCATTCTCTACCTCAGTTTCTTCATTTATAAATGATTGTATCTAACCTATCTCTCTTAGCAAAACTATTTTTAAACTTCACACTTACAAAAAAGTAATGTGCTTCGGAAAAAAGACAGTATGTATTGCTAAAGTTTGCTAATTCATAGCATAAGAATCTGAAAAAAATGTAGAAGGAAAGAATGAACTGGATTTTATCTATTCTTTGAGTGGGCTCGTTTAAAATTTTTATAGTGTTCATGTTTTTCATAAATTGAAAGAAAAAAGGAAGAGACAGAGAGAAGAAAAGAAAAAGAAAAGGAAACAGGGTGTGAACTGGAATTGATTTTGGCAAGACTGGGTTTACAATCAAAGGCCCAAACATTCTGTTCTGATAACACACAGATGGTGTTGCCCTTGGGAAAGTCACTTCACTTTAAGGCACCCCATTTCTCGACACGTAAATTCTTTCTCTAGGAATGATTTGCTTGCTATCTGAGCTTGGACTAAAAGCAAACCCTAAGTTAGCAAAGAGTATTAAACTACAAGCTATTTAAAAAAAATACAATTGGTTAAAAATATTATTATTCTTATTTAACAAATGGGAAAACTTGAGCAAGGCCACAGGAACAGTATCTGTGCTACCTAAATCAAGAATAAAGAAAGTAGGGAATGCCAAAATAGCTCAGCGGTTGTGCTCTTGCCTCATAATCCCAAGGTCCAGGGTTCAATTCCTGGCCCTGGCCCTGCAACCCTACATGCCAAACTGTGGCACAACTGGTAACTGCCAGGATGGTTTGGTGGTGAAAGCTCTTGCATTACATGCAGGAGGCCCTAAGTTTGGTTCCCGCACCACCTGGCCCCACATCCACCTGTGTGGAATGAAACCATGTCACAATTAATAATGTACAACTATGGAGATTGCTCTAGGTCTAGGACCTCTACCCTAGCCCCCCTCACATTCTCTCAAACAATAAAAAAAGGACCTCGATGTCCCATTAAAAAGAAAACAACACAGAAAGCCATTACTTTTGCAGAATCTATTACCAGTATTTTGAAATATACATTTCAAGTTCAGGGCATGAAGAGGTCTTCAGAAGGTAATGCTAAGATAGAATTTCACATTGAACACTCTTCTAGCCACCTTAACTGGAAAACTATGGACCATGGTTACAACCCACAGTTATGATTCCACTAATATCTGTATTTGAATAGAAAGTCACCCAGTAAGATATTGAATTTCTACAAAACAAAGAATGCCAAGCATATTCCTCCTCATAAAGAGGCTGCTGTATAACTTTCATTTGCCCATGGCACTACTAAGTGTGCTAACAGGGAGGGTTGAATGATACACAGGAAGTTTTTTCAATTATAAACACCAAAAGGAGTTATAAAATTGGTGCAAAGTTTTACCTTAACATTTCTTGACTGCGAAAATAGGATTCCTCAAGACCTCCCTAGAAAATTAATAACACCACAAAGCATTAAAAGGAGTCAATTTGTCTCTTTTCCAGACAAACAAACAAACAAACAGACCATGCAGATAAAATATTATAATAAATGATAATTTTAGATCTGTACATTTCATTAGAAAACATATCTTTTATTAATTTCTTAATGAACTAATCTATATAGTCAGCCTCTACATGGTAAATAAGTAATATGATTTATGCATACAATTATTCTTTGGGATATATAATAGCATACTCAAAGTCACTTGATATACAGCTAAGTTTAATTTTAAATGTGCATGATGACTAGAGCTCTATCTAACATCACTAGTAAGCTGATGTTATTAGATTTTATATCTATAACACAGTCATATACCTGATTTAAACAGTATTGTCTAAAATTAGCTAAATTAATTGATTCAATTTAAACAAATTTTTATCTGTATGTTTGGTCAGTTAAATATGGAGAGATGAGTATTTCAGGGGAGCTGGTCACACAAGGTCCATAAATCAGGCAGATGCTGTCTCATTTATTAATTCAACAAATGTGTATATTACATTCTGATTTTCCCTGTTTTCACATTTCTCATGTTTTGAGATATAGACTGCAATTTTAACAAATCTTTATGATATAATATAGTAAGAATAGAAAATGAGGTACATCTATGGTGCTATAAGGACAGAGAGAAGGGTCCTGAATTTTGAAGTCAAAAAAGAAAATCTGCTGGTGGGCAAGAGGAAAAAGGCATTCTAGGCTAATGTCAAGTACAAAAATGCTGGGCATCAAAGGGAGAAATAGCCAGGTTTCTTATACCTCAGAAAGTATAATAATTCCCAGAGTATAGAATGTCTGTATTCAAATCATGATCTTGTTTAAGAAACTGGCATCTAAATTTTGGGGCCAGTGAAAGGTCTGTGCATCAAAGAATAAGAAATTAAAACAGGAGGATTGAGGCAACAAGGAGCTAAAATCTGAGTACGGGGACATGGGTGGAGAGGCACTAACAGAAAGAATGCAGCTTGATAATACATCAGAGATTCTCATGCCTTGCTATAGACTCTTAGAACCTCTCCTCCTGGAAGCTTTGTTTGAACATATTTGTTGGACCTTGTCTATTTATGGCACCCCCTTTATCTAGAGTGGTGGATGAAACCAGGTCCAGGCCTACAGTGCTGGTTGAAGTGGGTCTTGCTTCAACACAGATGTCATACCAGGAGCTGGGTGCTTTATGGCTTCTTCTTTCCAACATCACTGCAGAAAGCATTATCACCCAGAGACTCTGGATTATGCCACACCCAGAGTGGGTGCCCTAACTCCTTATCAGATGTAAGTTCTTTAAGTCTCTGTGATATTTAAATTTGGATAGACACCCATCAAAATCTCTATAGATTAATCTACATCATTTTGAGGCTCGTTGTACTTGCTTTCTTTCTTTTACCTGGAAGTTAATAAAGGAAAAAGAAAAGAAAGTCTTTGATGAGTAGGGATTTGGAGATTGAGTAAGAATATGAGGGGCCTGGTGGAAGAGAAAATATGGCACATTGTGAACTTCCATCCAATGATAATTGTGAAAAAAAACCTCTGGCCTCTAAGGTGTTATTCTGGGTAAAAATCTAAAAAAATGGGTAAAAGTTTGATAAGACCAAGTGGAACACACTGTTCTGTGTGAATGTTGGTCAAGGTCTTTTAGGATCCCAAATGAAGCAAGCCCTGTTTGCAAGTTTTGCCTGCGTAATGAAGATGACTGCTCTCTTCCTGTACTACCCACTGCCTTGAGAATGCCCCAAACTGAGGAACAGGACAGAAAAGACAATTTGGACAGCGTAATGATTTTAAGTTAACAATATAGAGCAAAAAAGAAGGGGTAAAAGTGGATGACAAGGTGGATTCTTCTAAGGACTTATGTTTTCATTTGTTTTAGATAATTTGGTGATGTTGAGGCTATGGGTTTTCTCATATAGGTCAGAAGGAAGAAGCCATCCCCATGTCCCTGTGTATCAAATTCGGAGAAAGTCTTTGTGCTACTGATAATTATCCCTCACTGTCAGTGTAACTAAATCACATCATTAGAGAAACATAATTCATGTGAAGATTATAAAAATTAGTTATTTTGCTAATTTCTTCATGTAAGACATTTCTTAATATTTGCTACTTTTAAAGAACAGTACTTACTGTGAGTTTCAAAAACAGCTATTAAAAGGTACAAACTTTCCGTTATAAATAAGTTCTGGGATGTGATGTATAATATAATAGCTAAAACTAACATACTTTTGTATGTTTGAAAGGTGTTAAGAGAGGGCTTCCAGTCAAGACAGGAGAGTAAATAATGCTGTGTTGCCTCCCCGCACCTGCAACACACACAACCATGCTAAATTTACAACTAAACTACACACCAACCATTATTGAGAACCACCTATAATCTAACTAAAAGGAACCCCTATAACTAAGGATATACAGAAGAAACCACATTGAGACAGGTAGGTGGGGTGGAGATAAGGAACATGTTAGACATAAACCCCTGTGTGAAGGTTAAAAATCAGGAGCTCTACCTCTGCTGCAGAGGTCCCCTTTGAGTAGTAAAGGATCCCAGTCCCATACCAGGTTTCCCAGCCTAAGGTTTTAGTGCCGGGAAAAGAAGTCTCCATAAATCAGTGGAGACAGTGGCTGGGTGAGATTGAGGGCTGCTAGAGTCCCAGACATTCCTTTTAAAGAGCCTGAGCAGAGACTTTCTCACTGACAGGCTCACTCACTCTGAGCTTCAGCACTGGGGCAGAAGCTTGAAAGGTGTTAGGGACATATGGGGAGAAACTGAGTGTTCTGGCATCAAGGCAAGAACTGGAGGAGCAGCTATCTTCCAGTCAGAGTGGTGACAGAATCTATTGCTTCTTTATTGAATACTCCTCCTTCCACCCCGCATGCAGAAAAAGGTGGACAGCATATCTGAGTCTCCATCAACCCGGTTAACATCCTTCACCCTGCCCTAGTGATTCCCTGAGACCTTGCCCCACCCAACTTGTGATCCCATCTAAACTGTATTCAGTGGCCTGTCTTGGTTCATGCTTCAGCCTTTCCTAAAATCTCTCAAGGGCTCACAAACCTCAAACAAGCAACATTTTCCCTCAGCATGCCCCATATCTTTTGATAAGCATCCCCAAGTCTGGGCAGACCCCAGAGCTCCACTAAAGCAAACTCTGGTCTGTATGGTCAGCCCTGCACAACAACTCCTCCACTGTACTCATGGCCACTCTCCACAACCAATCAGCTTAAGGGTCAACACCTTTCATTGACATGCCAACAGCAATCAAGGCTTAAACACAACAAGAAAACACACTCAACCCACACAAGGGACACATCTAGAGCACCTGGCTCAAGTGAGCAGGCAGTCTGTACCATGGGATCCAGCAGTACACCTACTACATAAGGTCACTCTACTAAGATCAGGAGACATAGAAGCTCTACTTAATGCATAGAAACAAACAGGGAGACAGACAAAATGGGAAGACAAAGCAACATGTCCCAAATGAAAGAACAGAACAAAGTTCCAGAAAAGGAACTAAACAAAATGAAGATAAGGAATCTAGCAAATGCAAACTTTAAAACACTGGTTATAAATATGTTGAAGGATCTCATGGTGAACTTCAAGAAAGGATAGAAAACAAAAAGAAAATGGAGATATAAAATGTAAAAATGAACGAGTCAGAAGTGGAGAATACAATAACTGAAATAAAGAATATATTAGAGGGAATCGGTGGTAGATCAAATGAAACAGAGGACTGAATCAGCAATTTGAAAAATAAGGTAGCAGAAAACACTTAGTAAGAACAAGAAAAAGAAAAATAAGAATTAAAAAAATTGAGAGTTGTTTAAAAAAATTGAGAGGGCCTCTGGGACAACATCAAGTGTACCAGTATTCGCATCATAAGGGTAGCAGAAGAGGAAGAAAGAGAGCAAGAAATTAACAGCCAATCTGAATAAATAATTATGAAAATATTTTCTAACCTGGTGAAGAAAGTAGATGTAGTAGTCCAGGAAGTGTAGAGAGTCCCAAATAAGACAAACCCAATGAAGCCCACACCAAGACACACCATAATTAAAATGCCAAAGTTGAAGACAAAGAGAGAATCCTAAAAGCAGCAAAAGAAAAGCAGTTTATTACTTACAGGAGAGCCCCTATAAGACTGTCAGCTGATTTCTCAATATGAACTTGCAGGCCAGAGGAATTGGAACAAAACAGTCAAAATGATCAAAAGCAAGGACCTACAACCAAGGTTACTCTATCCAGTGAAGCTATCATTTGGAATTGAAGGACAAATAAAGAGCTTCACAGTCAAGAAAAGGCTAAAGGAGTTCATCACCACTAAACCAGCATTACATAAAATACTAAAGGGACTTCTACAAGAAGGAAATATATTAATATATGAATAATAAAAAGACAATAACTACATATCAATCAAGAATTACTTAAAGTGTAAATGAATTAAATGTTCCAGTCAAAAGATATAGAGTGACTGAATGGGTAAGAAAATAAGACTCTTATACACGCTGACTATAAAGAGTCACTTCAGATCAAAAGACACACACAGGCTGAAAGTAAAGAGATCGAAAATGATATTTTATAAAAAAGCAAATGAAAAAAAATTGGGGGTAGCAATACTTAAACCAGACAAAATAGATTTTAAAACAAAGGCTATAACAAGAAACAAAGAAGGACATACTAATCTCCCTTCTGGGTATTTATCTGAAGAAATCCAAACACTAATTTAAAAAGATATATGCATCCATATGTTCACTTCAGATTATTTACAATAGTCAAGGCATAGAAACTACCTGGGTATCCATCAATAGATGAATAGATAAAGAATTAGTGAACGCGCGTGCGCGCGTGCGCGCGCACACACACACACACACACACACACACACACACACACACACACACACACACACATTACCCAGCCATAAAAAAGAAGCCATGCATCTGCAAGAAGATGCATGGAGCTAGAGGGTATTGTGTTAAGTGAAATAAGTCAGAAACAGACAAATACAACATGATTTCACATCTATGGAATCTAAAAAACAAAATAAACAAACAAAATGGAAACAAAGTCATAGATACAGAGAACATTTTAACAGTTGCCAGACGGGAGGGAGGTTGGGGGAATGGGTGAAAAAGGGAAAAAATTACAAGGCAGTTATAAGGATATAAATTACAACATAAAGAATATGGCCAATAATATAGTAATGCCTATATAGCTTGTCAGATGAATACTAGATTTATCAAGGGAATCACCTCACAAGTTATATAAACATCGAATCACTATGCTGTACACTTAAAAGTGATATATAATAATATTTCTTATCAAATAATTAAAAATAAAATTAAAAAGTTGCTAAACTAGCAAATCTTGAAAGTTCTCATCACAAGAAAATTTTTTTTTTAAGTATGTGAGATCATGAATATTAACTAAACTTTTGTGGTAATATTTTCACAAAATATACATATATAAAATCAGTTATGTTGTATATATTAAACTTAGGCAATGTTATATGTTAACTATATTTCAATAAAATCAAAATAAAAAACAATTATTAAAACAAATGAAGAAAAGAGAGTAATGGATCATGGTACTACAGTATGCATTTACAAAATGTTTTGAAATAAAATATTTTTTTTCTATACAATCTTTTATTCTAAAAATGGACACATCTGTGGGGTGTGTGTGTGTGCGTGTATGTGTTTTGAGGAGAAAGCGAGATTAGGAAAACACAGGAAAGATACTTGTTGCTTTTTTCTTTTTCTTTTTTAGTTTGCTTTATTATTCTATGCTACATTAATGAAAACAATTCTACATAGTATGTTGCCTAGAAGTTCAGGTCATAGTAAAAAAGGTACACCTGTAAACAATAAACAGTTAAATTCTGAAACTCCAAAGAGAATATAGGATCAGCTTGTTTTTGAGTTATCTTTCTTTGTTTTTGTTTCGTAGCAGTTCCAGTTGTTTGACCTTGATATGAACTTGAATAAAAAGAGTAAACTCAATTTTAACCTTATGAGTCTGGTCTAGTTCCTTATAGGCTCATAGTAGGATAGATTGTCCATCACTAGGCCATTGAGAAAGTCCTGGAGAGCTCGGAAATGTTTTCATGTCACCGGTTGCTGATCATACAGAAACAGTGGCAGCGGAGGTAGGCTGTATCTAGGAGGAGAAACTTCTGAAGATCTCCCGGCTTACATACCTGCTTATTCAATCCTGCAATTTAGGATGAAGGTGAATGTTTGGGAATGGATCAAGATGGTTTTCAGAATTTGCAGCCGAGTATGCAATACGATGTTCCTCAAGACATAGTGGACAAGAATGCAAGTTTTTGATAAATCATATTCTATTGCTCTCTTCCTTTTTTTCCATTTGGTTTCTCACAATGTTTAAGAACTATCAAAGAACATGTTAGTCTTTACTTCCTTTTCTTTCTAGACTACACTTGCATTGTGGATTGCATCTGACCTGTGCATGGGCAGATTTACAAGGTCTGACAATTAAGCTCTCAAACTCATTTTAGAGAAAGTGGGTATGTACCTCATCACTGAATATCACTGCAGTCACCTTCCAAGCACTCCCCTTGGGAAGTTATGCACCCATGCCAGTGCCAAGTCCACCCTTCAAAGCAAATTTAGAACTCTTTTTCTGGAATGGCTACCAGAGTCGTCATCATACACGTTGAAAGAAATAACCTATACCATTCATGTTACAGCAGAATCTCTTTCACAGTCTTGCATAATGTCTTTTCATACTTTGGCCATCTTCTGTTCCCCAACCACCAATACTGACCAAGTGTCAGTGTAGAGCACTCAACAAAAGCTAATGGGGAAAGTGGGGATTGAAATTCAGTCTCGCTCCACTCTCCAAGCTGAAGGCTTCAGCTCTGGAGGAAGGGCTGCCCCTTCCTAATTCAGAGGCTCAATACAGGTCCACCGTGGCTCCTGTTTGGCCTAACATGGTGCTCTACACTCATACTTTTCAAACTGCAGTCTAGGGCCATGTGGAGGTATGAAAATTCTCTGTCTACAGACTAGAAAAATATCAGAACGCATCACAAATAGCCAAGAAGTATATTTTGCAAAACATTTGAAACAGCTATGATTATATATGTGTTTTTGGCTTACTATTTAAAATGTGTTTTTTTTTTTTCTTTAGGTCATGGTTAAAAGCCTTTGAAAGTCATCATCTCTATCATAATAGATTGATGATACTAAATGATGATAACAATGTATCAACGTGGTACATCACAGCATGCTTAAAAGTCTGCATTCAGCATTGTGCTTGACCTTGAGAATCTTGAGAAGGTGATTAGGATTATTATCCTTATTTGATAGCCAGATGAGCAAACAGAGTCTGAGATGGGTACAATCGTCTGATGACACATTTCTTTTTTCAGATCTAGGACCAGGTCTGGAAGAAAAGCAGATGGAATTATATGTAGTAAAATTCAATGTTCTATTTGCGAGCAGCTGTGGATTGTATTATAAGTTGAATTGAATGTGAGCTTAATTTTCCTCAAGTAAGATGTAGGTGAAGTAGTTTCTGAAGAGGAGGTGAGGCTACCTGGCAGTAAAATGCTCTAGGTGACCAAGTTCACAGGTATCTGCAGGGCCAATGAAGATGGTCGATCTGGCTGTTCATACCTCTGAACCTCTGGGCCTGGTGGTGCCTGGAAGAGGAAATTTCTCCCCATAGGAAAAGGGATCAGGCTGGAGGAAAATTTTTTTAAATGAAACACTAAAAACAAAATATAAAGTAAGATTTAAAAAATGCAACAGAACTTCTTTCATTATCTTACTTATCCTAGTTCTAGGACTATAGTCTCAGAAGATATGGCAACTGCTACTCTAAGTGTTTTTTCCCTAGTTTTCTGTGGTCTATGGATCAAATCCATGAGCTTCTGGATGTTCTAAGTATATTCTGTTCCAAGGCAGTTTCCTAAATGTTTCCTTCGTGATGTGAAGTGTTAGGACAGAGCCCCACACACAGGGATCACAGATCATGCCTGAACCACGTGCCAGGGAGAGTGAGCTTGGAAACAACACCTTAAATTGGAAGAGGAGAAATTTTAGGTTAAACTAGTTCCTACAAGTACTTCTTTCAATCACAAATAGACATGTAAGACTAGAAAAGTTTCTTAGAGATGATATAGTACACTCTCCTCCTTTTCCAGAGGGAGAAACTGAGGCTCAAGGTTACACATACACACACACACACACAAACACACACGCACACACACACACACACACACACACACACACACACACATGTAGAAGTCAGGGCCTCACTTGCACTGCACTTTCCCTCCTAAGACCTTCATGTGTTCCTGGGAGAAAGGTAAGAATCTACAGCCTCCTTCAAAGCTAAAAGGGAGCCTCCGGCATGCTTTGTGGTACCTCAGTGTCAGTCAGAGTGAGGCCCCGGATTGG
>PVKE010005695.1:0-57826 GCA_004027555.1 Craseonycteris thonglongyai
CCGGGGATCGAGTCCCGGCTCCGGCCCAGGCAGGACCCACGTGCTGAACTGGGGAGTTCCCACAGTTCGGTTCTCTAACTGTCTCTGTCTCTGTCTCTCTCTCTATCTGTCAAAAAGTAAAATAGAAATAACTATGCACTGAAGACAAAAAGATAATTTCTCTCTATAAATGTGAAAAGATAAAAAAAAAAAAAAAAAAGAAATCAATACATAGGTTACTTCTGTGCGTAAGCTGACCTCCAATTTTTGGTTCCAATTTTCTGTGTTCATTCATGAGCCCATCGATGCATTGGCATCATAAGTGTAATTATATGTACTTGAATATAAATGTAATTATATCTGCTTATATGTAGCTCTGTGCTTGCATTTTGCAAGTGTGTCTCTCTGTATGTGCATATTCTCGTCTATCACATTATAGCATCTAGTGTGACCTTGTATACATGTATGATCTGTGGTCAAAGTCTGTGTGCCCTGTGTGGGCTTAGGCAAGTGGCGCATGTGCTTCTGGGTGTGTTTGCATCTCTGCGTGCATGCCTACGCATGGGTGTATCATCTGTGTAATTATTTGATGACAGTGGGAGCATGTGTGTGTTCCTGCTCCATGGGGGATGACAGGCGCTTGGGAAGACGCTGAGCCCATTTTATCTGAGGTTAACAGGGGTCACATTTCACTCCTGGAAGTCCCCCACCCTCCCCCAACCCTATACAATTAAGCCTCAGTGTGGTAGGAAGACAGCCAGCAGACATTAAGAAAGGTCAACAATATTATCAGCTCCTAATCCAATTAGTTACTGTTTATTTGGGAGACCAGCTCCAGGTCATCATCTTATAAGGAGGAGGCTGGGGAGAAAAAAGGGAATGGGATGAGCAGAGGCTGACAGAAACTGGTGTCGGTGGCCTGGGCTATTGCCCCTGGAAGGGTGGAGGACGGTCCCCAAAGCACCCTCTAATAATGCACCTCCCAGCAATGCACCTCCCACTAGCTATTTGGAAGCTGGGTAGTCCCGGGAAGGGCCTGCACAGGAAGAGGCTGAGATCTGGGGTTTCATCTCCAGAGGTCGGGGTATGAGAGAGAGGGTTGCCTCCCTCACCTGAGAGATGTCCTGCCTCTCTCCAGCCCTGAGATCCCGAGGGGTGAACTGGGAGCTGAACAGGCTGCCTCAGGGCTGCGGCCAGGTTCTCCGGATGGGAGTCAGAGGAGGAGAATGTCAGTAAATGCACTATTAGCTCTTGAAGCCACTTCATTAATCTTGCCCTCTATTTTATTTTCTCTTTTCTCTCCCACGTCCTTTTCTGAGCCTTGGCAGGACCTCTATTCCCTCCCATCACAGGACACGCAGGGGCACTAACTTAGCCCGATAGCATCCCCAGGGTCCCTCTCCTGAGTATAAAGAGACCCAGAACTTGGCCTTCTGTCGCTGGACAGGAACTGGCCCAGTGGAAGTGGGTAGGTAGGATGGTCTTTGCACTATTCTGACCTTCTTGAATCTCTCAGGGATGGATAATATCCTGGGGTATTAGCGGGGTGGGGGAGGGGGTATACTAACAGGAAGAAGAGGGTTGGCTGCTGAATTCTCAGGCCAGGTCTCAGGGCCTCCCCAGCTCAATAGTCAGGAGCAGACAGAGCTGACACTGGTGAACTCAGACCCAGCTGTGACCAAATCAGAGTTACAGGAAGAGTCATGCTTCTCCAGAAACCAAGCCTGGGGTCACTTTTGCTTGTTTCTTGAGGATAAGTCCATAGGTCTGAGACCCCAGGAATTAGACTGCTGGTTCTTCCTGTCGCCAGCCCCCTACCCTCAATATGGAAGCCCTGCATGATTGGCTTTTTCCTCACTTCCCTTTCCAGGCACATATTTATGAAAACACACACAATAATACTGACTTGGCTAATGATAGGATGGGAGGCAGTGCTTTGTCTTTTGAAAATCGTCACTTTTTTAAAAATTGATCAAATATTTAAATAATAGCCATCCAGAGATTTCAGAGTCCCAACCCTAGAGATGCAGATGGGCTCTTCCTCCTCTTCCTCCTCCTCCTTCCTCTTCCTCTTTCTCTCTCTCCCCTCAAATCCCCTGATTCCTAGGGCAGCCTGCCAGATTCCACCTGAATTGAGTCAGTCACTGGAATGTAGAACAGCTAGATGAATCCCTCCCTTTGTGACCTCTGCTTCCAAGCACAGCCTCTCCATTGACATCAATTTATTTCATTTTACCATTTTTTATTAAGCTCTTACTTGGGCACTACAGAACATCTCAGAAGGAATAAGACAAGGGTCTTGCTTGCTACTATGTGGCAGGAGAGAGGCAGTCTGATGTATTTGGACAAACAGGGCTTCTGGTGTCATGTCAGACAGTTCTGCATTTGTATTCTGTTCTATTATGTATTATCCATGTCATCCTCTTCAACTCAGAAGTCACTCAGAGCCTCACCTGTAAAATGGAGATAATATCTATTTTCTAGAGTTGGTCCTAGTGCCATGTCTGATCAATAGATGTTAAATATTATCATCCTTATTTTGAAATATAAAAAAGTAACTGTAACACCTGCTGGGATGGCTATAATTAAAAAGACTGATAACACTGGAGCAACTAGAACTCACATTTATTGCTGGAAGTGTAAGTTGGTAGAATCACTTTGGACTACTGTCTGGTAGCACCTACCAAGGCTATGTATATCCTACAACTCAGCAAAGCTACTCCCTGGTATATACCTGTGAGAAAATGAATGCTTATGTCCAGCAAAAGTCATGTACAAGAATGTTCACAGAAGCTGATTTTTTTAAGAGTGCCAAATTGGGACAACCCAAATGTCCATCCATGAAAGAATAAGTAAATAAATTTTGAAAATAAATAATAAATAAATAAATTTTAGTGTGTTCACACAATGGAATACTACAAAGCAAGGAAAAAGAATGGACTGCTGAAATATGTAAGAATGTAGATAAATCTCACAGATATGTTGCATGAAATAAGTTGGACACAAAAAAGTACATAGTGTATGATCTAGGATGATAACGGTTAGAATATAAGGTACTAGGAAAAGGGACAAAAAGGATCCTTTTGGAGTATTAGAAATGTGTTATATCTGATTAGGGGTTACTTATGTATATGCAAAAATTCATTTAAAACTCACTTAAGATTATTTCACTTGGGGACACTAGGATAGCTCAACAGGTTGAGCACTTGCCTTGCAGCCATGAGGTTCAGGGATTGAAGCCCAGCCCTGGCCCACGCAAACCCATATGCTGAACTGTGGCACAACTGATAACCACCAAGCTCCAGTGGCAAAGGTTCTCACCTCCCAGGTGGGAGGCCCCCAGCTCGGTTCCCACTCCTCACGGCCCCACATCCACTTGTATGAAATGAAACTATGTCACAACTAATGATGTACAACAATGGAGACTGCTCTGGGTCCTCTCCCTGCCCCTTCTCTCTCTTGACTTCTCTGAAACAAATAAATCTTAAAAATAAATAAATAAATAAATAAATAAAATTCCCCACTTGACCATATATAAGTTATGGTTCAATTAAAAAATACTTATGTTATCAGGAAGACTAAGGTCAATGTCTTGAGAGGAGTAAAAAAGACTATGGATCGCAAAAGAAGAGGTACATCTCATGGTCATTGTGCTTAGGGAGGGTGATCACCAAAGGTTTTGTAAGAAGAGGCATTTCTTACAGGGCCTGAAGAAAACAGTGGACATTGACAGGTAGAGAAGGAAAGAGCTGTGGGAAAGAAGGCATTTTCCAGTTGGGATATTATTGTGTGGAGGGGGGTAGGAGGAAGGCTGCAAAGGCAGTTTGAGATTAGATCAGCAGGACCATCCCTGAAGGCCAGCCAGGAAGTTTGTACTTAACTGGGTGCTACAGTTTTTGAGCAGGATGGGGACATAAGGGAGGGTGCTTAAATGATTCACCTGGTGGTAAGTGGGTTGACTGGATGGAAGGGAGAGAGGCAGTTTATCCCTTTGAGACAGCCTCTGGGCCTTCCACCGCCCCCAGCACTGAGGGATCCTGGGTCTCAGGCCCAATAGGTGGCAGGGCCGTGCATGCCCCAGGAGGGGCCAGCGTGTCATGATGGGAGTCAGGAGAAGTGGCCATTAGGTGATGGCTCAGCTGTAGAGTCCTCAGGGAGACAGGTTCCTCCCAAGCCCCCACTGGAGGCATTTGTTGCTGCTTCCTCTGCATTACTTCACCACTGTGCTCTGGTCCTTGCCCTGCGGGGCTACTGGAAGCTGAGGCTGGGACTGCTTCTCCTAGCACTTTGACGGGGCTGGAGGAGATGAGTAATAAATACTTGTAAAGTGAAGGCTACAGGTCTAGCTCAACTAAGACAGCTATGGCTACAGGAAACCAGAGGAAAGGCCTCAGAAAACAGAATAGCGAAAAGACTGGAAGGAAAGTGTCGTCTGCCTGCTTCCTATAACCACTTACTAGATGTGATCTTGGGCAAGTTGCCTTCTATGCCCCGGATCTGCTGGTGAAGTGGGGATGATGCTGGTGCCTGTTTCCCAGAGTTATTGTGAAGATAAAATGAAACAAAGCATCCAAAGCAGTTGGACTAATGCCTGATATACAGCGGCACTCCAGAAACATTAGCAATTTGTATAATGGCTTCTGATGGTGGGATTAAAAGTTTCTTTCTCAGGCTTTTTTACACTTACTTTTTGCAATGAGTAAGTATTACTTGGCTATGCAGGGGGAAATGAAGTAAAAGAAGGAAGAAAAAGGAACCGGCGATAGACACATGCCCGGACACTTATTCAGAAACATTTCTCCAGCCCCAGGTATGGTGAAGGGGCTGCCCCCACAGGCCTGGCTCAGCTCCGAGGCTGGGTATGGAACAAGGATGGGTACAGACAAATCCAACATCTTTACTAAAAAGCCATCCTTCTAAAGATATGGTAAGTATACTCAGCCACAAGAAAAGACGAAATCCTGCCATTTCCAACAACATGGATGGGTCTTGAGAGTCTCATGCTAAGCGAAATAAGTCAGATAGAAAAAGTCAAGAACCATCTGACTTCACTCATATGTGGGATATAAAACTGAATGCAATAAGCAAACAAGACAAACAAACAAAATTCACAGACACCGACAGTAGTTTAGTGGTTATGGGAAGAGTAAGGGGCAGTGGGGGAGGTAGAAATGGGTAGAGGGTAAGCTGACCAGACATACCATTTTAAAGATTTATTTTTATTGTTTTTGACAGAGAGAGAGAGATACAGAGACAGAGACAGAGAGAAGGGGGAGGGCCCAGAACAGTCTCCATAGTTGCACATCATCGGTTTTTCCACATAGTTTCATTCCACAGGTGGGCGTGGGGCTGCACTGGGCAGGAACTGGGCTGGGGTCTTGCTCTGGTGAGAACTGAACTGGGGGCACTCCCCAATTCAGCATATGGGTCCGCACAGGCCTGGGCCGGGATTCGATCCTCGGTCCCCGGGGCTGCAAAGTGAGCGCCTAACCCACTGAACCATCCTGGCTTCCCCTGACATACCATTTTAAATGGGACAGAAAACAGTAGTACTGTCCCATTTCAAAAGGTACATCTGGTCAGCCTACTGACACCTTGAATTTAACCCAGTAAGAGTAGGCTGACCATACATACCATTTGAAGTGAGACAGTAATGTTGTTTTCTGTCTAGTTTAAAATGGTATGTCTGGTCAGCCTGGCAAAGGAGGACAAATATATGATGGCAGGAGATTTGACTTTGGGTGGTAAACACACAATGTAATATACAGATGATGTATTACAGAATTGTACACTTGAAACCTATGTGTTTTTATTAACCAATGTCACCCCAATAAATTTAATTTAAAAAAATGCCACCATTTGTTGATTGCTTACTAGGTACCAGAATTTTTATATATTACTACTGATCATCGCCACAAGCCTGCAAGGTAAATATTACCCCACTTATTACACCACTCTGAGAAATAACTTGCCAAAACTCCTACTGCAAAGCTGAGATTTAACCCAACATTGAGATAACTTCTTTACACTAACCCTCCAGTCCATTTTCTACATAGGTGATGCAGGAAACACTGTTCAAACGGGGAAGGACTGGGCTGAGCTTGTGCATTACCTCTCCTACCCCTTCTCTTCATCAAGGTTATTGCAGGAAACTGCCAATCCCTGGACTTGTCTCCGGACCACCTCCCAAGGTGGGCACCAGCATTGCACCCTGTCCCCAGCGAGCCAACATTGCCCTCATCTCATGCCTTCCCAGACCACTGACTCCCCTTCCCCTAACACCCTCTTCTCCTCCGCCATGACTCAGCTCCACTCCATCCTCTCTCCATCACTGGTGCGCACTCCCTCCCCTGCCCTGCCTGCCAACACCATCCATCAGCAGCACTTGAAGCTCTGCCACAGCCCCTCCCCTATTTGGTTTAGTTCCACTCCAGCTCCCCCTGCACAGAGAGACCCGATGGGACACAAGGAAATTATACATGTAATAAAGAGCTGGCTTGCTCTGATAATTCTGATAATGATACACACCTCACACCTTCCCACGCACACACACTGCCATATACACATGCACATAGCACACCCCACACTTCCTAATCCACATCCCCACCAAAACACATCCCAGCCTGTTGACCTGCAGCTCAGTCCTAGAGATGCTCCTCGGACCAGCGTCTGCACTCACCCCACTAAAGTGCATACCCTAGGCTCTGGAAATTCTCTACATCACCTCAGCTCTTCCTGGCTCCCATAGTCCACCACACTCCTACCACACTCCCCCATCACAGCATTTGCCAGCTGTGTCCTGAAAGCCTATCTTCTCTGGAGCCCATTCGATTGTGAGCAGGAGTCATGTCTGTGTGGTTTATTGTTAACCAAGCATAGTGCTTGGAGAATATGGCTTCCCCATAGCTGTGTTGAGTAAGTGACCGGCTGAATGAAGAAATGAATGAATGCACACATCACTACATTCATCCCCTCAAAACGCTTGTCACACCTTGACACATCCCATCCCTACCCACCCACATATCACCCCTTTGAATCACACCTTTTACTTAAAATGGCACACACACCACACACTGTGGGGCCAGTCTGGCACTGGGTGCTCATGACACAGCCCCCTAGAAATCCAGGACTCCTGTGAACAGCTGCCTGCTGCCACCTGGGATTCTCCTGTTGGGGAGGGGGAGGAGTGGGAGGGAACATGTGTCTGAGCATGGGTGAGTGTGTGTGATCTCTGTGTGTGTCTGTGGGTAAATGTGTGAGTGTGCATATAGTGTCTAAGTGGGTGTACATGTGTGCAAGCCTCAGATTCCTCACACTTACCTTATTCCCCATCGCCTTAGAAATATTGAGAAGGATTGTGAGGTTCTTGTTCGGGTTTGCTCTTCTCCCTCCCCCCACCTAAAGTCTGACTCCTTTTAGATAGAATTTTCTTCCCTCAGTTTCTCTAGTTTTCTGCAGCCTAGGGAGGTTTAGAAAGAAAAGGGGCGGAGGGGAGGCAGGGGAGGTATTTTCACTTCCAGGTCAGCTCTACTCCTATCATCCTGGTCAACGTTCTCCCTGCTTCCTACCCGCTTTCACATCTAGGAAAGAGCAAAAACAAAGTACACAGTGTCTGTCTCCCTTGAGGGCTGGCAGCCTGGGCCTCCAGAGCCCCCAAGGCGGGCTGACTGTCATGTTGCCTATGGCTGCAGCTCCATCCCCATTCAGGAACCCTTGTAACTGGGGCTCTGGGCTCTTCCTGGTCCTCTTCTTGCTTCTAACCTGGTGTCTTTGCTCAACCATCACCATCCAGCTTGCCCCCAATCACTGTCCCTGGCTCCCTTTCCTCCAAACACTGCAGGAGTTCCTGCAAGGCCCTGCCCTTGGACATCTTTGCTCTGGGGACCTCAGAGATCTTCTGAGTCACGGAGACTTAGCCATTTTGTCAAGGTGACGCCCTCTCCTGGACAAATGTAGTTACTGCGACAGCTTTATGCTTGCCAGTGACTTCAGCTCAGCCTCCTCTCAGCTCTAGTCTCTCCTCCAGTGTCGGCAGGGCCCTGCTCACGGGTCCTCTCTGTCCCATCCTCAGTCATACAGGTGCCCTCTGACTCCTCCTGGGCGTATCCTCGTCAGACCCTTACAGTCACTCCTTCTTTCTTGCTACTTCTCTACCAGCCCCCCAGGCCCACCTCAGCCTCCCGCCTCTCTCCTTGGACAAGCTTCCCAATCACCTGAGGCCTGGATAGTTCTGGGGCTGCCTCAGCGAGCACCACTCACAACCAGCCCACCGTTGTCACAGGCACCAGAATGCTTGATTTTTATTTTATTTTATTTTATTTTTAGATCACTGATGTGATCATGCCACAATCCTGTCAATGGCTCCCCATTCTGCAAGGATAAAGGCTCAAAACCCCCTTGAAGCCTGCTGGGCTCTGGTGTAGTCTGGCATCTGCTGACCTCCAGGCCTCCCTTCTCACCATGTTCCCTGAATTCTGAGATGCAGCCACAATGACCTTCTTCATGGACTTTCTGCTCCTGAGTCTCTCCAGGCTCCTCTGCAGGCCACAGGGCTTTAAGCAGGTTGCTTGCTCGGTCTGAAATGCTCTGTCTAAATGTTTTTGCTATTTAATTCTTTCTCATCCTTTCAATATCAGCTAAGATGCCACTTGCCAGGAACAGCCCTGCTCAACTCCTAAACCAGGTAAGTCTTCCTCCTACTTTAATGCACTTGGGGCATCAGGAATACCTGCTCAGTTGGACTTACAACACTTACAAACTTACATTCATTTAGGTGATTATTTCGTGAATGTCTGTCTGGCTCACCCACTAGAGCTCTGAGAATAAGGAATATGTTTTGTGCATCACTGAATCCACAGGGCAGTCTCTGGTACATGGGAAGTCTTTGATAAAGATTTGAAGAATGAATGAATTAATCAGCAGTCTCAGGCTGAACAGAGACAGAAATTTTACCAAAAACCAAGTGGCAGTTGTTCAAGATCTGAGTCCCTTCATCATGTTACTTACCTGCTCAAGAACTTTCTGTGGCTCCCTATTACCTCACAAATTAACTCTAAAGTCCTCCCTGGATTTTTCAGCCTTTAATAATCTAGCCTCCTCCACCCAATCCAAATTTATTCTCTTTATTTTCTATCATTACTCTTTGCTTCCACCAAGCACTCAGTAGCCCATATACACACCTTGATCAGTCTCACCTTCATGCCTCTGTTCACATCATTTTCTCTGCCTGGAAGAACTCTCATTTCCTCTTTATCTTCACTTAAATCTTACTCATCCTTTAAGGCCACAAGCCCATCACATTTCTTACACAAAGCCTTCCCTGACCATTCTAGCATTTGCAGAGCTCCAATGATCTATACTCTCTGCATATTCAAAACATCAGACTATTAAACTTCAAAGGCCACAGAGGTCACTGGTTCAACCAGATCTGATCAACCTCTAAAATCACGTTTTCTAAGCATCTGCATTCAAGTATCAGTTTCACAACTCATGTCATATCCCTACCTATTCCACTTGATATTTTTCTTTAACTTCCTATTTTTTAGTTGAGTATGTTTATTATTAAAATAAAAAATACTTTGTAGTACTACAGTAACTGGAAAACCAACCATCACTTGCCAAAAATAGAAAGTAATTATAAAAATAAGTAAAATTAAAAACAAACAATAATATTTTATTTTAGCTAGATAATAGCCCCTGCTGAGAGCTCTTGAGCCTGAGGCCTCTTTGCTCTTTGTTAAAAAGGGAAAGAAGAGAAATAGATATTAGAGGAATGTTAAAGACACACTAGCACCCGCAATAGTTTTTTTTTTCCTGGCCTGCCCACTCCCATTATTTTGAGAGTATGTCCTTTTTCCTTATTTTATTAAATCCTCTGCATGCTTAAAAAATAAAATACACGAGCACCAAAATGAGACCTTTCCCTTTGACAAACTGGGAAAATCAAATAACCCAAATTATCCATCGATGGGAAAGTGATATCTTTTTTTAATTTTGGTAAAATATACAAACATAAATGCTACCATTGTAACCATTTTTAAGTGTGAGTTTAGTGGCATTATGTGCATTCACATTGTTGTACAATTATCACCTCCATCCACCTCCATATTTCTTTTCATTTTCTCAAACTGAAATTCTTTATTCATTAAACACTAAATCCCCCACTCCCCTCCTTGAGCCAGCCATTCCACCAACATTCTACTCCTGTCTCTATGAAGTTGACTATACTCTAGGTACCGCGTGTCGGTGGAATCATATTTTGTATTTTTGTGACTGGCTTATTTCAATTAACCTAATTTCTTCAAGTTTCATCCATGTTGTATCATGTGTCAGAATTTCTTTCCTTTTAAAGGGTGAATAATATTCCATTGTATGTATATAACACATTTTGTTTATTCATGTATCTGTTGACGGACACCTGGGTTGCTTCTATCTTTGGCGCTTATATGAACATGGGTATAAAAAGTGATATCTTGGGAAAGCCGGGATGGCTCAGTGGGTTAAGTGCTTGCTTTGAAGCCCCAAGGACCGAGGATCAAATCCTGGCTCCGGCCCAGGCGGACCCACATGCTGAACTGGGGAGTGCTCCCAGTTCAGTTAAAAACAAAAAACAAAAAAAAGAACTAAAATTTGAGGGGAAGCCGGGACGGCTCAGCGGGTTGAGCGCTCGCGTTGAGGCCACGAGGACCGAGGATCGAATCCTGCCTCCGGCCCAGGCGGACCCACATGCTGAACTGGGGAGTGCTCCCAGTTCAGTTAAAAACAAAAAACAAAAAAAAGAACTAAAATTTGAGGGGAAGCCGGGATGGCTCAGCGGGTTAAGTGCTCGCTTTGAAGCCCAGGGGACTGAGGATCGAATCCCAGCCCCGGCCTGTGCGGACCCATATGCTGAACTGGGGTGTTCTTCCCGAATGCGGTGAGGCCTCCAGTTCAGTTCAAAAATAAAATATAAATAAATAAATAAATAAAAAGTGATATCTTTACAATAGCCCATAGTATCCTCACACAGTGGAATATTATACTGTAGTCAAAACAAAGGAACTTATGTGACATGTTATAATATGAATGACTCAGTGATATAATATATAATATAGTAAGTGCACAAAAATTTTATATTCAGTCTATCATTTTTAAATAAAATTAAAAAACAGTTAAAATTTAAAATATACTTTTTAGGAATATATATAGAAGCAGCTATATTAAACTATATTAACTATACTAAAAAGAAAGCAAGGGAATGGGGAACACAGGATTCAGGATGTCAGCTGCTTCAGGTCAGAGTCAAGGCATGTAGGAAGATGACCGTTTGGTTAGTTGTTAGTTATTGTCAAGGTCTGAGATTTTTGTATTGGGTGATAAATTCAGAGGGTGATTATAATATTATTTATCAACAACTAATCCAAAAATTAACTATATAATAAAGTGGGGTCCATGCAAGGACCAAGATGACATTGTGTGATGAACCAAGGAATAGGATTAATCCAGTTCTGTGAACCCACAGTCCAATGGAAAAATGTGGAGGCAGGAAGAAAGGGTAAGGAAATCATTTTCTCACTATGGGATTTAATACGATTTAATATCTTGTCAATGCACCATCAAGAATCATTTGGCATTGTGCCAGCGTCCAGGTTCTGGACTTGGGTAGACAGCTCTGAAATCTCTCTCCTGCAAGGCTGCCTGTTTCCTCTGCTATTAGGCTTACCTCCACTCAGGACTTCTGGAAGCACTTACCTGGAGAGACGCTCCCGTCGGGAAATTCTCCCTGCACTCCCTTACAATTCAGCCTCTGTGGAATTTCCGCCCACGGTCTGCTTCCTGCTTTGGCTCCTGGCACAGGCTTGGGCACCCAGGAGCCCAGGATTTCTACATCAATTGCTTCATGCGGAGCCTCCAGCCCCAGAGCAAAAGCCCAGCCAGTGTTTCCAACTGCAAGACAAAAGGACCCCAAATATTTTGGCTCAATATAATTCATTCTTTCTTTCCGGGAGGAAATTATCATTCTCAATAAAAACACTTAGGTAATTTTATGATATACTTTTAATAGGATTCAGAGTTCTCAGAAACCAGTTTCCCATGTACCTTGCCAATTGTCATAGTTCAATGTATCCAGATATTATTTTTGTATATCCATTTTAATAATGATTCTAACCACTCCTCTTTCTTCCAAATTTATCTACCAAGAGGTTATCCTTGAATTGGCCTCTTGTCGGTCTCTTTACTTGCAGCAAGATTGAAATAAAACTTTGACACATGCTTATAAGTAAATGTTGTAAAAAGGCACTTAAATGTGTTTTTTTGTTCTTTCATACAACTGAATACTTGAAGGAGAGCTAGAATTTCTTGACCATATTGTTACTAACTCCTGAGCTGGGATTAACTGAGACTCCTTGGCCAGACTTTGTGAAACCTTCTCCCAGCCCTGACCAGCCACTCTCTTCCTGGACACAGTCCACGGCCTTAGGAGTCCTGGGGCAGGAGGGGGTAGAAGGAGGGGAAGGGGTTGAATATAGGTCTGAGTGTATTTCCATAAACCCAGGTCCTCACTGAACTTCAGAAGTAGGGATGAAGCCACCTTCACCTCACCCTCTGTAACCAGAAACTAGAACCGTTCACGGGGGTATGGGCTGAGATCCTTGAGCAGAGGCTGATTCTTGGGCTTCTACCCTCTTTGGGGGGGGCTGGAACTGAGAAGGGGCTGTACTTCAGGTAGCTGCTTGGCAGACTCAGGCCCTAGAACCTGGCCCCTGTCCAGCTGGGAAATGAGCCCCCTGCTTCCCATTGGACACGGGCTTCTCTCCAGGCACAGCTGACACCCAGCTGCTAGACCCCAGCCCCTCCCCCGTGGGCCAGGCCCAGGATCACCGAGGGAGACCTCGGGAGTAGTCAGTGGGCCTCGGGTCTGCCAAAGTTCTGGGTCCGCCTTTGGGGTGTCCGCTTGACCCCCGAGTCATCTTCTTAATATTTTTCATAACTTCTACATTATAAATGTATATGTTGATGATAGAAATTTGGAAACTATAGAGAAGTATAAAGAAAATAAATTCATACATATTCTTACCACCCAGAAATCATCACTGTCCATATTTTACTGGTTTTTTTCTAGTCTTTAAGCTTAATCTAGAAATTTATTTTTGTTTTGTTAAAGAAAAGGGGAGTATAGGATATTCTAGGTCTAGTGCTTTAGATTCTTGTTTTGTTTTGTCTTGTTTTCCCTTATCATTATCTCCTGGAAAATGTTCTTTGTGTGATTAAAAGTTGTTTGAAAAATCTGATTTTTAGTGGGTATGAGTTAACATAAAGTTCACAAGCTCCCCTCTCCCCCAACTGCAACTCCCTCCCAACCACCATCCACCCCCGACACTGACCATATTTCCAAAGGCTCCTGGTACATGGTCAGTGGAGCTGTAACTGCGGTAACTGTTCCAGCCAGAGGCTTGGGACCTCTCTGGGGACAAGAAGAGGACCAGGCCAGGCTGCAGGGGCTGTCCAGCTCATCCTGGGGGCAGATCCCTCCCTTAGCTCTGGCTCCTGCGGCCTCCCGCACACAGTCAGGCACAGAGAAATTGGAGGGGGATCTTCGCTTTGGGTTCATCCCTTACCCTGGTCATGCATGGAGTCAGCACTCTGTCTCCCTCACCTCCCCTTTTCCTTGGAAAGCAGCTCCTGACCTCAGCCATCCCGGACCACCTCCCCACTTCCCCTTGGCTCAGGGCCGCCCTGGGCCTGAGTGGCCTCTTCCTGAGAACAGTCACTGGGAGGTTCACTGGAAGGGAATGCAGGGGAGAAGACAACAGGGAGCCAATGTCAGACATTTGGAGTTAAGAAACACCACCCCTCCCCACCTGGAAAGCTACTGGGAGCCTCAAAATGGCCCCTGCAATGACACCCGCGGGGCAGGGTAAGGCCTGGGGAGAGAAGCGTCCACACTGTGGGTGCCTGGACTGGCTCCAGCAGCCCCTGCCCTTCCCCTGCCCCGAGCGACTCATCTCCCTGGCCCTCTTCCCAGCCCGAAGGTCCTTGTCCGGACAGTAGGACAAGGCCTTTCCCAGGATCATCTCCACACCATAGATTCTTGCCACATCTGGGCTATTGATGGAAGCAAGGAAATTCTCTCCTGTTCCATGAGGAAATCCCTAAACCCAAACTCTAGAGACAGGCCAGTGACAGGTACCCGGCCATGTCTCTCAGTTTAACCTGACCCAGCAAAATCACAAGGCTTCAAGAGTTGGTCCCAGGTGCTCAGCCCCCGCCCAGTGCCATAACAATTCTACCAATCGCTCACTGTGAGCAGTACCTTAAAGTAAACCATGCACAGTCCTGTATATCTTCTCATTGAATCTGCTAACATTGCTATCAGGTAAGTAAGTAGGGCTGGTCTTTTTTTTTTTTTTTTTTTCTCATTTACAAGTGAAAAAATGTGAGGCCTGTGTTACTAATGTCAGAACTTAGGCCCGCTGATCTGCAGAACCCCAGCTCCGGGCCTCTTTCCTCTGCCCTCCGCTGCCTTGGACACTGAGAGATCAAGTCCTCCTGTCCTGCCTTTCCACGCCTGCAGATTTCAGAGGGAGGCAGCTGCTGGCTCTTTCGAAACTAAATGCTGCCAGGCCTCCACCCAGGAAAACCTTCCTCTGTGCTGGCATTTCTGTTAATATATTCCCCTCAGTGGACTGTGGTAGGGAGGAGGCAAAGAGGAGCTCCTCATTTTGAAACCTCTCCTAATTGATTTCTCTCTGATGAGGTGCCATAATCCTTTCTGGCTGCCCTTACGGCTTCTCCAGTTTCTTCAAATAGCCTCTCCAGACCCTTCTCCCGGCCTCCCACATATTCCCTGGGCTCAAAATATCTTTCCTGATTTTCTTCTTGGCAACCATCATCCATGACAGGCTTATGACCCACATGCTCATCAGGAGAGCCCTGCCTCCCTGGGCCTTACATACAGGTGTACACACACACACATACCCCAACCCACCCTTTGTGTGTGTGTCTGGTGAGGGTTCACCACACTCGGCCTTGTCTACTCTGTTCTAGTCAGACTATGAGGGAGCAGTCAGGGTGGATCTAAATAATTCTGCCTGAGGTGAGGCCCTTCTTACTAAATCTGTCAATGGCTTGTCTGGGGTTGAGAGAAGGTGTGAGGCCTGCTCTTTGCTCAGCCTTGGGCAGTTGGGGTAGACAGGCTTATCCGGGCAACCCTGACCCTGTGGCTCAGGAAGCCATATTCTCCTAGGCCACAGGCTGCCTTTTCCTCCAGTACCCCCAATTCCCTCCCCAAGAAGACAGCCACAGAGGTGGGCTGAAGCAGACACTTCCGGCTCCAGACAGCCCCCGAGCCCAGCTGGACCAACACTCAAGCCTCCCACCCTACCATTCCTGTCCCCACTGTCATCCAGCCAGCTCTGGGGGGAGGGAAGGAGATTGGCTGGGTGCAATGCAGTGTTTCTGGGGACTGGGGGGCAGGGAAGTCCATTCAAATTGACAAAAATAGAACATCAGCCTCATATCATTTTTCTCAAAACAAGATTTATTGAAGTTCTGTCGGTGAAAATCGCTGCTATGTGGAACGCTTAACTTATAGATTAGATTACTCAGTCGTGCCTTACTACATTTTTCATTAGAAAAATATTGGCTGGGAGAGTTTGACCTCATAATCTCTGCATTTTAAACAATAACCAGAGGAAAACCAAATAGAAGGCACAAGTTAACGGGTTTTCCCCCCCAGCATTTCCCCCTGGGAGAGATCAGAGCGAGGGCTGGGAAGGGAACAGAGCGGAATCTGCTGCGTGAGCAATTCCCCATCTCCCGGCCCACTCCCCAGAGGCTTCTGGAGGCGGCTGGGGGCGGCAGAAGGAAGTGTGAGCTAAGCTGAGTGCTTGGGGCTTAGGCCCTGGGTTGATCCCTACTAGGTGCTTGGAGCTCTGCAGGGCACTGGCCCAAGGTGGAGTTGTAGGTTAGTCTATAACTCACCCAAGGAGGAGGGGCAGGAGTATCAGGAGCTGAAATGTTTTTTTTCTCTGCCCCAGGGAGCACTCAGTCTAGTTGGAGAGACCAGAGCAATAGACAAGGCCCAAAAGAGTCCAAAATCCCAGGGCTATTTCGGGGCTCCATCCTGGCTGCTGGAACGAAGGGGGGGAAAGGGTGACTGCCTCTTCATCCCACCTCAGGGTGAAGTCTCCCTTCAGGAGGGTTCTGAGGAGGAAGGGGGAATGACTACAAGGCTAGACCAGCTGGGACAGTCTAGGCTGGCCTCCAGCATTCTGACCACACCTCTTGATCCAGGACCAAAGGCTCCTGGGAGGACCCTAGGCCTGAAGCCCTCAGGCTAAGGGTGAGCCTGGGGTGCTGGCTGGCTCCTCCCAGGTGCAATGGATTCCTGGGCACTTCACAGTTGCTGATCTGATTCCTTAGAGACTGGCACCCCCACCCCCATCTGTGTCTCGGTTTCTACTTTCTGAGGCTTTGGTGATTTCCAAGTTCTGACACAGTCATTAGTTATAAAGAGCAATTATTATTTTTTTTTTTTTTGTCATTAAGTCATTTTTTAAATGGCTCCAGGCGACATCACAGAACAAAGAAACAAAATATCCATGAAAAGACTTAATCACAAATTACTAATTATTTCACCCCCTCCTCCCTCCCAAAATCGTGAAATCTGAGCCCCATGAAAAGGGAGAAGGTCTCCCCAGCCATGAGCTCGCCATGGCTCTTAGGCACCTAATCCATCATGGGGGGGCATTTCCTGCCCCCCTCTGAGCCCCCGGGGGAAGGGGTAGCAGGGGTCCCCCATTCCTGAGCTTTGAAGTCAACTTCTACCCATAGATACAGCCCCTCAGCCAATGAGGGGGACTTGAAAGTGAGTGGGGGACCCCCATCCAGAGCCCCACACCTTAAGCCCCTCCCCCCCCCCCCCCCTGGCAGTCTCCCCAGCTGGCATTCCACTCCGGGCCCTTTGAAGCCTCCTGGGCCACAGCAGAGGAGCCGCCCCCCTGCTGCGGGCAGCTAGCGTCTCCAGCTGAAAAACAAACCGGAGGAGGAAGTAATCCTGGAGGGGAAGCCCCCGAGTCCCCAGACGTGAGGAAATAAAATGTGTTTGACACCAAGATGTATGGGAGGAGGAGGAAGTCCAGGCTATGGGCCCCCACGTCCTGCCAGACCTTCTTCTCGAGCTGATTGTGGAATCCTTACTTGACCCTGCAGAGAAAGTGGCAGCAGCAGGGGAAGCCCTGTCACTATCCAGAAACAAAGGTGGGTCTGACTGGAAGGTGGGTTCTGGGGCCAGGCAAGCCTCCCAAGAAATATGTGTACTTGCCGTTTTCCCCGAACACAGCCTGTGCTGAGCTTCAGTGATTCTCAGCAATCCTGGAGGGAAGATCCTGGGAAGAGTGGCACTGCAGATTCAGAGATGGGGACATAGAGAAGGAGGTGTGTGTGTGTTCAGGGCAGGGGGTATTTGTGGAGCCCCCAATTTCAAAACCCAAATAATATAAAACCTGATTCCAGAGTAAAGCCAGCCCCAGCATTCATCCATTCAACAAATGCTTATCAAACTCATACTACATTCCAGGCGACAAGAATATATCAGTGACCCTGATACACGTAGATCCTACCTTCATGGAGACCTAGTTTACTTTTCTTGAGTGTCTTTTTGTTACAACAACCTGGATCAAAGAGAAAGTCAAAGCCACGCCCAGTGTCCATCTCAGCCATTGCTCACTTCTTGGTGCTTTTCTGACTCCCAAGTCATTGCCTTAAACACAGGTCTCCTTTGTCTCCCAGGTCTACCTCCCTGGCAACCCCCGGGGCACCTGTTAGAAGTACAAATGGTCATAGGTAGGAGGAAAGACAGCAGGCGAGCAGGTTCTCAATAAACAGAGCCTACTTAACAAAGGTTCGCAGCCATTGTTCCTATGTCATATGACCAATGAAGACCTTGAGTTATAAATGTCCAAATTACTGGAATTATAGTCACTGTCCCAAGCAAGAGAACTTAGAATTCAAATAATCATTCTCAACCATACACAGGTACTCGCTCACCCTCTTTCTCTTTCTTGTCAGACTTTCCTCTTTTGTTACTCTCTTAAAACCTTTCTGACCAAAGAACATCTGGGAATATGCTGGGACTTGGGCTACCTTTATTAAAGGCATTTCTTTAAGAGGAGCTTGGAGGTTATTTTCTCCACTCTCCTGCTGCCCAAGTGGTACTAGCCACTCCTCAGACCTGTAGGTGTGAGACTAGGGGATCACCCCACTCTGGTTGGATCAGGACTTCTGATTGTCCCCCAATATCATTTCACCCTTCTTTTAAGAATAAAAGTCCTAAGTGTTCACTGGAACCTGGCCATTCAATTTAGGACTATATCCCCCAGATTCCCTTGCAGCTAGGTATGTCTAGGTAACTAGATTCTGGCCAATGAGATGCAAGCAGAAGTTATGCAGTACCTTGACTCTTCACTTCCTTTTCTCCCCTTTCCACTGAGTATAAAGTGGACAGAGGAACTAGAGCAGTCATCTTAGATGTCAGAATGAAAGCCATATCTTGAAGATGGTGGAGTAATAATTAAGAAGAAACCTGGGGCCTTGACCCTGTGACATAAAGCTGCCCTATCCGCCCAGGAGTGCTTCTGCTTAGACTTTATGGGAGAAAGAAGCAAACTTCTCATATGCTGAGCCCACCACTATTGTGTGATTTGTTTCATTTCTTTCCTTTTGCTCTCCTGAATAAAGGAAAAGCAAATGATCTAAAGCAGCACTGTATAATATAATGTGAATTACTTATGTTACTTAAAATGTTCTAGTAGACACATTTCTTTTTACAACTTTAAAGAAACAGGTGAAATTAATTTTAACAATATATTTTATTTGACTCGATATTTCCAAAATATTATTTCAAGATATCAATATAGAAATTATTAAAGAGATGATTTCTATTCTTTTTTTCATACTAAGTCTTCAAAATCCAATGTATAATTTACACTCTCATCTCAGTTGGACTAGCTGTAGTCCAAGTGCTTAATAGCTACATCTGGCTAGTAGCAACAGGATTGGCCAGCACAGGTCAAAAGGAACTGCTAGAGGCGGAACCAATTAGGAGGACTAGCCCTGAGTTAAGCATAGCAGCTACTTTTGTTGCAAGGAGGGCCTTTTGTCAGCTATCCCATGTCTAGCTAGATGTCTGGCACACCCATCATGCTCTGGCTTCAGCCCACAAGGGCTATGTCTTAGTTTCTTATATTGGACCCTGGAGAAGGGCTATTTTAGGAAGCAAGTAGACCCCTAGGAAAAGAAGGAGAGTGTGGTTTAGCATCCAATCTCTACTTTGTCCATAATCAGAACGGAGTGGAGCAGGAAAGACAGTGTAGATCTGATCACAATGGCATTTGGAGAAGGGATCCTCCCTCCTGCTCAGGGAGACCCAGGGCCATCCCATGTCCCTCCTGAGCTCACCAAAAGGCTCGGGTTGATCTCATACATTCCTTGAAATTAAGGAAAGAGCCACGATACCATATGAAGAGTCTAAATTTACCAACGTAGGGGAAGCCGGGATGGCTCAGTGGGTTAAGCGCTCACTTTGCAGCACCGAGGACCGAGGATCGAATCCCGGCCCTGGCCATTCCCTGTCCCGTGCAGACCCATATGCTGAACTGGGGAGTGCCCCCAGTTCAGTTCTCTCTGTCTCTGTATCTCTCTCTCTCTCTCTCTGTCAAAAACAATAAAAAAATAAAAATAAATAAACATAAATAAATTTACCAACATAATCCTTACCACTCACTCCCTCGTCTAGATAACCATTACCGCCCCCTTTATTTGTGACCACAGTTACTGTCACTGATACTACCATCCCCCCAAAATGATTGCTTCTGTCACTGTGAGCTTCAAAGTCACCACTTCCTTCACCATGACAATAATTATCATCACTTACTCCCTTTATCACAATGTCAGCAATCACTAACAAATCATTAACAATACCAGACCACTCATCACCCCATTGCTGCTATTACCATAATCATACAATCACTATAGTTATCAACCTCACTATGACAACCATGTTCACCATCACCGTAATACGTACTAGGACCTCCAACATCTCCTCCACTTCATTTTGTGAGGTCATCCTCAGCTCTCCTTTTCTTATCTAGATGTCTTAAGTGTGCCCCTAATTTCCATCTGGTCAAAATAACCTCATACCCCTTGCAACCCAGCATCTTCCTCACTCAACCATTCTTGCCCCAGAATAACGTTCCCATTGTCTTATTTGACTGTTGGGATTCTGGACTCTAGGTTGCCCTGACCTTTCCATTGGAATCTACAATCCCTTCCTGCCTGCTAGATGCTGTCTCTGTCTTTTGGACCCTTGGCTTATCTCTAACTCATGGCCATTTAGCCCTGGGCATTCTGCCATCAGTTACAGCGATCTGCCTGGCTAGGCCTGGGGAATTCTGTATTCCACGCTCTCTCAGAGGACTAACATCCTGCTGATACCTTTTCTTGGATTTTTACTGAGTGAAGCAGGCTGGGTTTGTATAGTTGGTCCCCAAAGGCTGGTTTGGTGACTCCCAAGCACAGAGGAAGCTGGGAAAGAGTCTTTCTGGGCAGGACTTGGCAACAGAGAAACCTGGTGTGTAGAAAGTGTCAGAAGCAGGAGAAAAGATTGGAGGTGGAGGGGATCGGGGGACAAGCTCTTTGCTCCCCTGATGGTTTGTCCAATGGAGATTATAATAAGAATTGTCCTCGTATAGCTCCCTGGTGGCCTCAGAAAGAACAAAACACTGCTCTTTTAGGGAGGGCAGTGTGTCAGAAGCAGCAGGAGCTCTCACCTCCCCCTCTCATCCCCTGCACTCTAACTATGGTGGCTTCAGTCACCCTCTTACCCTCCCAGGGGTCCACAGGTACCAGGTTTTCTGCAAGTAGCCAACTCCTCCAGCCACACATGATTCACGGGGAGGGAAAGGATGTGCATCTGGACTGACCCAAAGTGCATCTCTGGATCTGATTATGTAACCCAAAAGGAATGGCTCTCCAATCCCTAGATCTAAATAGCATTTACCAGAGGGCTGAAGTGTTAGGAAGGAGGAAACTGGATCCTTTTTAATATGTTTTGAGGCCAGAACCCTTCCCAATGCCTGGCACAGGGCTGTGCCAGGGGCAAAAGGGATTGATTTACTGTGTGTCTATAAAGAGGGTGAGTTTGGTGGTCCCAGAACATGTGAGCAAGACTACCTACACTTTGGGGGCAGTCCAAATGCTCATCAATAGTACCTCTTCCAAATGCTGGGGAAATGGATTGTGAAGTTACTCAGGCAAGTGGCCACTGGGAGGGAAAGAAGCAGTTGTCCCTTGTCACCACAAGAAGACTCTATGGTGATGGACATCTCAGTTAATAACGACCCCCTCCCCATTTCCATCAAAGAGAAAAGCAATACAGTCCTTCCTTCTCCCTTCTCTCATTCATTCATTTGCCCTACCATTTTATTGAGCAGCTATGTGGTGCGAAACACTGAGCTGGACCTTGGAGACACTGCAATGAATAAAACTTGGTTCTTATTCTTAAGGAGCTCACAGTCATCACTGAGAAGAGAGGAAGGAACAAATGCCACTGGCCTTTCCAGCTTGTCAACTGTCACCCACATGCCTGAGCCGTCCCTCTGAGGGCAGTGGGTGAGATTCCAGCAGGTAATGGATGAGAGCAGCTACGCCCTGACAGCAACATTACTTGCAATTGGTTCCAGTCATCTGTGGAGCCAAGCAGCTTTGCAAATTGGGGGAGGATGGTGACAGAGAGCAGGCCCCACCCCTCCATCCCTAATCTGTCCTGACCACCACCACCCCGCCCCCCCTGGGGCATGCAGGGTATGGTCTCCTATGGCCAGAGCAGAGCAAACATCTTTTGTTTCTTCGCCCAGCTAGGCTGGTCTCTGCCCAGGCTGGAAACCAGCCCCAGGGAAGAAGCACTGAGGGCCCTAGGAGACAGGGCAGAGGCTGGAGGCAGGGGGTTGCCTGCCCATGAGGTGGGATTCCAGAGCGCACAGCAAGCTGTCTGCCTTTCCAGACTCTGGAAGGATGGGTGTGGGGTCAGGAAAGGAGGGTAAAAGGTTAGGGTTCCTGTGGGCTGGGGTGGGGGAATCGCCAGGATCGGATAGGCACCCCTGGAACATTGTATCTAAGCCTCTGCTGAGAAAGTGAAGGCCAGAGGCGCCCATCCAAGGAGTGTAGCCCTCACATTTTGCTACACGATCAGAGTCCCATTAGCACAGTCTGAGCTGGAGGAAATCTGGCAAAGCACATGAACATATGGTCCTCCCCCCTCATTTAGAGGGGAAACTGAGGTCCCCGTCACCCAAGGACAACCACCAGCTCAGGTCTCTTCTGTCAGACTGCCCTGTGGTCTCTCCCACTATTCTGGCATTCAACATCTGTCCCCCAAGGCACTCTGAGCACGTTTCCCCAGCTGAGCAAGTTCTCACCTCAGTCCCTAGGGTACCAGCATGAGTAGAACTTGGGGACAGTCTCAGATTTTAGGGGCAGTGCTGGGGCTAGCTGTGCCGGTGGCCACCTGAGACTGGTAAACTCCAGACTCCTCCCATCCTCCCCTGCCCCCAGCCCCACTCCAGCAAGGGCATGGCCAGGCAGCTGTCCTGAGCCCCCCAAGCCCGTTCAGCCCGCCAGCACTTTCACATTTCTGTCCCCTTCATGCCTTCCAAGCTCATTTTCTCTCTGTCCCTCTGCCATCCTCCCTGCCAAACCCGCCCCCTTGACACTTGTCCCAGCTCGGCTGGTCTCTACACATCTCTACACCATCCTCCGTGCATACCTCTCAAAATAGGGGCCACAGGGCTCTTCTCATACCTAGAAGATGGGGCTAATGTGCCATTGCTAACTGTTGACAAAGGGATCTACGCCTACCGGAGTAAGCCAAAAGGGGACGAAAGCAGATTGAGGGTTTGAACCCCAGGGTGGGACGTACAGGGTGGGGCCCTGGGGCTGGGATGTGGCAGCACGGGCAGGAGTCTCTCCCCAGTCCAGCTCTAAGAAACACTGCAGGGGCCTGCCCCGGCCCAGGGGCCTGTACTTGAGTTCATAGAAATCTCAGAGCCTCTAACAGGCCTGGAAAATGAAGCCGGAGAGGCTGCGGAGAACGACTTGACCCCTCGCTGTCTCTCCAGTAAACAAGCCCACGCCTGCTACTCCCTGTGCCCCTGTCCCTGCCCCAGCACAGGGCAGAGATAGGGATTGCCTCCTTTCCCTCAAGTGTCCTCCTCCCATCTCTAGGTCACTCCTGTCCTGGGCCTATTTTGGGGTGAGAGCTTAGTAAACAGGTGAGAAGAGCCTTTGGGGAATGGCAATACCACTCACATGCCCACACATCAGCAGATGCACGCCAACACCTGGTCAGGTCTCCACTTCTACACGCATATGCTTTCACATGTGAATCCAGGCGCCACTGCTCCACTCGTTCACTTAGTCATCCAACGACTGTTTATGCTGCCGCTCCTGGCACTGGGCCAGGAGCTGGTGTTACAGTGATGAACCAGACAGATCTAGACAAGTGGTCCTTGCCTCCACGGAGCTGACAGGGGAGAGAGATCAAACAAATACTTGCACAAAATGGTTAAAGACATTAAAATCATAATAAATATCATGGTGGAGAAAAGTCCACTGGACTAGAGAGAAGAGGGTGGGGGACCCACCCAGGGCCTCCACTCAGAGTAACTAGCACACGTTGCACACAGCACAGGAAAGTTCCATGAGCACAGCTCTGGGGCTGCAACTCAGGAGGGAGGGTTACCTTTGGCTGAGACTCGAGGGCAGGCAGCAGCCTGCGATCTAGCCTGATGTCTCAAGGCCAATGTCAGGGTCAGTCTTACCATCACACATACAGTATTCTGCAGAACCCTAGCATTCACTTTGCACAATCACCCACACATATTCAGCATCACACACGGGCTCATCCATATACCCACTGCTTTACCTCCGTCACGCACAATCCCTCGTACCCTGTGACCCACACACACATACACACAAGCGCACACACACACGTTTCTTGAACACACAGGCAGCCACGCTCCTGTTAGGCTTCTGGAGACAGGCGTGTGCAGCCCCTGATCACAGCTAAATGTCAGCGAGTCCCTCTCCTCCCAGTTAGAGATGAATTGTTGCTCAGGAGATATTTCATCCTTAATGCCTCCTGCTTGAACTGGAGCATGCGTCTCAGGGAGGTTACGTTTTTCCCAATCCGTCTGCTGCCCCCCTGGCTGGCTCAGGGAGTTAGCTGCCCTCATGCCTCTCAGCTTTCATGGGGCGAGAAGAGGGCTCCCTCTCCCCTTACAATCTCTCCTCGTCATTTTCCTCCCCGCCAGCTCACCTCTTGGCAAAAGAACAAAGCCCAGGCAGCTGCCCAGGCCCCTCCTCAGCTCCCAGCACAGGACATGTCCCCAGAGCCCAGGGGCCATAGCCTGACCACACCCCACCCCCATCCCAGCTGCTGGCTACATTCAGGACAACTCAGATCCGGTGGCCTAGAGATGAGCTGAGTGTAGAGAGAGGGCTATGACATGGAGGGACAGCCTCTCTTAAGGGTCTTTTCCACTCACACCCCTCTAATTGTAAACCTAAAAAATTGTTTTTCCAAGTATGTTGTTTTGAGGGTAAAGTGGTACAACGTTTCAGGAGGCTAGTTGGGTGTGATGTATCCACATCCTCTACGAGGTGCATCATTTTGGCCTCAGCAATGCCATGTTTAGGAATTTATTGTGAGGAAATAAGCAGGAATAGTTCAGACAATTTAGCTTCCAGGGACTCATCTCAGCTTGGTTTATAAGAGTGAAAAATTGGAAACAACCCAAACATTCCACAGTAGGGATTGGCAATGACACCGCCATCAACAGAATCACCACGCAGTCATTAAAACGGTGGTGTGGAAGAACGTTTAGTGTATTGAAAGGTGTTCACACAATGTAGAGCAAAACAAGCAGGTTGCAAAACAGTATGTGTACTAAATGCTATGTGAGGGCTTGGATGAGATCCTGGAGTAAGAAAAGTGGGTAAACTAGTGAAAGCCAAACCAAGTCTGGAGTTCAATTTATACTGGTTTCCTAGTTCTGACAAATACAACATTGCCATGAAAAATGTTAGCATTGAGGGACACCAGGTCGGGGGCAGGGGAACCATTTCTATAAATCTAAAATTATTCCAAAATTAAGCTTATTTAAGAAACCATTATGTGTATATATAATGTGATCCCCCCCCCTTTTTTTTAACAATATATATACATCAAGGTCTGGGAGAATATTCACTAACATGTTAACTTTAGTAATATTTGAGACATGGGATTATGAGTAATTTAAATTTAATTTAATCTAATTTTGATCATTTGAGTGTTCTTTTTTTCAGTTTATTGCAATTATAATGACATATAACATTGTGTAAGTTTAAGGTATACAACATAAGTGCAATACACATATATCGCAATAAAATTACCACTGTAATGTTAGCTAGCACCTCCATCACATCACATAATTACCATTTCTTTTTTGTTCTCACATTTAAGATCTATTCTCTTAGCAATTTTCAAGTACACAATACAGTACCATTAACTATAATCACAATGCTATACATTAGATCCCCAGATTTTTTTTTTTTAGTAAAGCAACATGTACCACTTGTGTAATTAAAACAAAAACTCAAACCTGAAGTGTCACTGGGGACGTTGAAAGCAGCTTAATTCCCAGCTACCCCACCCAGGCTCCTCAGTCCTCTGAAGGAACTGAACACAGCCTTTCTGCAGTTCCCTTTACTTCTCTGCAGCCACTAATTGGCATGACCATCCCTCACCCCTGGAAACAACAGAATTTCAGGATTTGAAATTCTCTGCTTTGATCCCAATCTCCTATCCTCTCACCTCACTCATCCCCTCATTCTCTGGTCCCTTAAGCCTCCCTTCTCCTCCCAGCCCACTACACCCCTTGCCGGTTTTATTTCCTCCCTTCCTATCCTGGCTCCATGTCCACTGTTTCAGCAGTTGCTTCCTGCCATCCTGCCTACCAGTCTCCAGCCTTACGCTGCACTGCCATCCACTTTTTTGGCTCCTACTCCTGGGCACACTGGAGCAGGTGAAAACAAAAACAAAAATAAAAGCTGGTTCATTCATGCTGACTCAACTCATCCTTCAGTAGTATGTGTTAAACAAACAAAACCTTTCTCTTCATACATAATTGACTCATCATTACAATTCCACATTACAAACTTCCTCTGCAACTCTAACTTGACCAAGTATATGGAATTCATTCTTCAAATATCCTCTTCTCTACCTGTTCCCAAACCCACCAGTCCACCCCAGAATTTCCCTAGATCCTCATCCACCATTTTTCTTCCCTTCTGATTCAGAGGATGAAGAGTTCCTTCTCACTAAGGGCCCAACCTCTCCTGCATCTTCCCAGAATTTTCCTCATCAAGCATCTTCTATATCTTGGCTCTCCTCCTTTCCTCTCCATTCTGGACAAATTTCATGAATGAGAAATCACCCTGATCACCTCTAGTTCTTTGTTCTTTGCCATTCACTCTTTGTTCTTTTTCCTTTTAAAGGTTTACTTTTTTATTGTTTGAGAGAAGAAAGAGAGAGAGAAGGGGGGAGGGCCCAGAGCAGTCTCCATAGTTGTACAGCATTAGTTATGACATGGTTTCATTCCACACAGGTGGATGTGGGGCTGCACAGGGTGGGAACTGAACCAGGGGCCTCCCGCATGAGAGGTGAGAAACTTAACCACCAAACCATCTGGCCGTAACCAGTTGTGTAACAGTTCAGCATAGGGGTTTGCATGGGCAGATAATGGGGAAATGAACCTGGGACCTCACAATTGTCAGGTAAGCACTCAACTGCTGAGCTATTCCAGTACCCCTGCCACTCACTCTTCATGCAGTATCCTCACCACCTAGTAGTCTCTTATAGTTGCCTGTGACCTTAAAGTAACCAAAACCACGGCTCATATGCTTTGTCCTCCTCACTAATCACTCTGCAGGATTTAACACAAGCTCCCTCCCTAAAACGTCCATCATCCCCAGGCCACTCATTTCCCTTGTTTTTCTCCTAACTTTCCAACTATCCTTCTTTAGTCTCCTCCAGCTTCCTGAATATAGGAATCTCCCAGAATTCAGTTTCCAGTCCTGTCTTATTCTGCCATCTCCCCTGTCTCTGGGAAGCTCGCCATTCCCCTGGCTTCCACTAGTCATCTCTTTGGGAAAATCCCTAACTCACAGCTTCTGAATGCCCATCGAGAATGTCCAACTTCTTGCTCAGCATCTCGGACTGGATGTCCCAGAGCATCTCAAACTCATTATAACCACAATCATTATCTCTATCCCGTCCCCAATCTGCTTTCAGACTTCCACCATTCTTTCCAATAATCTAACTTCACTTAGGAGTCACCTGGACTCCTCTCTCCACCTTTTTTATACTCCCAAATCCATTCAACCACCAGCTCTGGCCGATTCTACCTTAGCCCTGTCTCTTGCCCCAATCCCTTTGTGTTCTGTCCTCTCTGCCCTCACCAGGTTCTGTCTGACCTTCCTTACTTAGATGATGGCAAGATCCTCATCCAGGCCCATCATGCCTCTCGTCCTAACCCACTCACACTAATCCTAACAGAGCAACAGCCCACAGTCCCTAAAGCTGGGACAACCATGTATAGACCTTATGATCCAAACCAGGATGCTTTTGAGAGTGAAAAGGGCTCTGTAAAATAATGATGATGATGATGATGATGATAAATTTTAAGAATAAAAAATAATTACCGTGAGACAATAGGCATAACTGGAACTGCCAAGGTCATATGGTCATCCTACCTAAAGCACATAGCAGATCCCATCCCTCCTCTGCACAAAGACCATCCACGACCCATTAAATAAAATTCAGACTCACACTGCTATTTAAGTCCTGCCTTTCCAGCCTTTGGCTCATGTACCCCACTTTCCTAATAAGCAGAAGTATTCATTGGCCCTTGAACTTGGCTCATGCTATGCCAAACCCATGCCTATGTTCACACTCTTCCTTTCTTTAGAAAATCCTTGTTTCCAACTGTGCTCCCCAAATCCCATGCTTATTTCAAGACCAAAACCACAAACTACCCTCCACGAAGTCTCCCCTGGTTCCTTCCTTGCCCCACTCTTGTAGCATTTTGCACTTCTCCCTCGTATGATATTATTTCTACTCTTGGCTCAATGAAAAGTGCTGGTCAGTGGCTGCACTCGGCCCTGCTCCCAGCCAGCTCTTTGGCTGGGCAGCTGCTTATGATATGTCCTGGCATTAAAAGATGAGCTGGGCCAATCTGATGTCTTCTCCTGGGAATCTGAACTATGAAATACAAAGAGACTGGAGCAGTTAGCAGAGATGATGTAGAGAGAGACGCAGAGAGGCCGGCTGGCCAAATGCAAGTCACAGTTATGAGAAATTATGAGGAAACCCAGGAAGCTCTTAGAGCTGCATAGGGGTCAGAAGCAGTTATGAGCTGGGGCTCTGGAGGCTGACCTGAGTGAGAATCCTGACTCCTCCACTTCCTGACTTTAACCTGGGGCAGGATACCTAACCTCCTTGAACCTCGGTGTTCTCACATGTAAAATGGGGATAACAGTACCAGCTAACGCACAGTGTTCTTAAGAGGATTAACTGAGATAAGCATGAATACCAATGTGCCTGGCATTTAGTAAGTGCTCGGCACTTGTCAGTTATCATTCTTCCTACTATTATAATAATAATGATTAAGTTTAATAATATTAATAAGGAAATAGACATACAGAGAAAAGAGAGACACTGTGGGCTACCTTTCAACCTCATCATGAGAGAGAAGTTGGTCGCCAGGGCTGCCTCAGTCCCTGCATGTTTTCTGGGCCCAGTTTCAGGGCTAAACCATGAGCTTCAATATAAAAGACCCTTCTTTTAAAAAAAAAATGTTTATGATTTCTCAAGTGAACATCTGTTTCTTTCCAACAAAAGGCCTCCTGCCCAGATTCCTTTCTTCCTCTTATGTCTGGACTTGAGCTCTTCATAGTCCAGCATAATGCTGTCTACACCTCAGCATTCTCCCTGGGCTGAACACAGTTGATGCTCAGTGCTGGATGGATAAGTGGATGGATGGACGGACAGACAAGATTCCAAGTCCTCTCTAAGGAAAGGCTGTTTTCAGGAGTCAGAAATCCATGGGGTACACAGTGGGGGAGTCAGCCCCCTGGCTCAGGGCCTCGCCTCTCAAAGTAGAAGAGTAGGGAGGGTAGGACTAGGGTCATTCTGAAAGAGTGATGCTGCAAGTTCCCCTCCCTGAGTTCTGGTTTTGCTCACATGCTGCTAGGCCTTGCTTCTTCCTGTCCTTGCTCCCACTGGCCCTAGGGGAAGGGGCTCTAGGGTCACAGGAGAGGCTCCTGAGAGAAGACATCCACTGGGTCACATTGCCAGTCTGTTGAAAGGAAGCCAAAGCATCACCTAGCAGGTCTGGCCCCCTCTCCTCCAGCTTCATCTTCTCCATTCCACCCATACCCCAGAGCTCAGCGACATTACATCTTTTCACCCTTCACCACACTCTTTCTTGCTGTCTTTGTACATGTTATTCCTTCTCCTCAGATGCCCTTCCCTGACTTCACCTCCCATGAAAATTCCTACTGGTCTTTTAACAGTCAGCTCAGAGCCCGTACCTGCTAGAATCTTCTCAGGATCTCCCAGGCGGGGTTCAGTGTTCTTGCTCTGTGCTTCCGTAGTCCTTGTGGAGATTTTTGTGAGCCCTGGCTCATCACTCTAATTACTCACGTATTTGTCTATATGTCCCTGAGAAGGTCTCAAGGACAGGAATTATGTCCTATTCACCATTGTGATGGCAGTGCTTAGCAAAGGACTTGGCACATAGTAAGCTTTCAGTAAGTGTTCATTGACTGAATGTATGAAGGTATCAACAGATTGTTTCTCCCAGCTCTGAGATTCTCTTCTTTTCTGGCTGTCTTGGAAATTTCTTGAAGTTTTCTTCAGTCCCATGACTGTTTCTCCCAAAGGCACCACTACTCACCGCCCCCCCCCCCCTCGTCCCAAGGAACATCAGGCATCTACCACACAGGACACTGCAGGGTTATGGATCTAGAGCATTTTGAGGCTAGAGATTTATAGTTTAGGTACTGAGCAGGGACCACAAGAGAAAGGACAAAGTGGGGCAGGTGGGGGACTTGAATGTCTTCATGGGCCCTTTGGGTCCTGATGGGTGGATCCAGGCTGTCTCTCCCAGACAGGCCTCTGACTAGGCTGCCAGGCACGACTGCCACTTGCCTGGCCTCCTACCTCCGCAGGCCCATGGCTGAGCGGCTAGCGAAGGCAGTGCTGGGCCAGCCCGCGCACACAGCCTTGCGCGATTGCTGGCTCCAGGCCTCCCAGCCCAGCTTGTAGCTCCCCCCAGAGTGGCGGGATTGATTGGCTGCAGCCAGAATGGGCACCAGTCTCCCTGGCTTGGACAGAAACAGGGCCATCTGTTACACCTCTAGTTAAAAGTACATAAAGTTGAGCATTTGCGCGCTGACAATACCACCCCTGACACCCTCCACGCGCACGGCGCTCCGGCTCCTTGGCAGACTTGCGCTCCTCGACAGGCCGCACAGCAAGGCCTACATGCCGGCTGGGCTGGCACCACCGCAGGCACCATGGCTCCACCCCCCTCCGGCACCATCGACCAGCTGGGTTCAGCCTAGAAGCCTAGAGCCGACCTGTATCAGAGGGTGGAAGGACAGGGGGTGGGTGGAAGGTTGTATACTGGCGGGCAACTCCTGCCCTAGCTCAGAGGTACTTGGGCTGCAGATGATGCCAGACGTCAGGTCCCTATTTGGGAGGATCTAGGACAGCTTATCACGCTAGTCCTGGGGGGCAGGCGTCAGGTGGGCCAAGCTGACTCTGGGCTTGTGCTAGGCCTTGTGTTTCTTGAGCCAAGCCAACCAAAAGAGTCCATCTTGTTACCCAATATGCTCATGCACCTTGAGTTTGGAGTCCCCACGATGGCATCTTACAACAACCAAAAGACAGCTTTGAACAAGACGGCTCCGAACTTTGGCCTTGGACTCTGAGTTCCAATTCCGGTTTCTGGGTCCTAGGATGTGGACCCTGATTTCTGAATCTGAGTTCTTAGTCTCTGGCTCAAGCCTGGACATTCAAGGCATCCCACAAATATCTTTCCCCACTTATCTTCCTCTGGCGCTCTAGCCAGGCCAGCCTACCTAGCTCCCAAAATTATTGTGAGCAGTCCTGCCTCTGAGCCTTTGCTCTTGCCGCCCCCTCCCACTCCCACCTGGAATGCTCTATTCCTTCCCTCCAACCTCTCAATCCTTCCCATCCTTCAAGGCCTCGCTCTAGGCCCAGCTCTGCCAGGCAGACTTCTCTGGCTCCTCCCTGCTCTGGTCCCCCAGAGGCGCCCTCTCCACCGGAATGGTTTCTCATGAATATGTCCAGTGTGAGACATGAGCTCCTTCTGCACAGGTAGAACCTGGGCTGCTCTTGTATCCCCCACTAACTAGAGTAGGGCTGGGAGCATGAGGTGGGAGGAAGCTCTAAACGTGCTGGCCTGAGCTCAGCTCAGCTGTGGAGGAAGAAGAACAATGACTGCAGAGGCGATGCTGGCTTTCCCCGTGCCACCCTAATGGCTCTGCTGGTCACAGCCTAGAGAGCAGATGGTCAGGTTGACAGGCAGCCTTTGAACACTCATGTGTTTGTACACATAGTAAATATGTACTGAGGGCTTAGTTCTGTGTAGGCCATGGAAGAGCAAAGAGAATAGTGAAAACAAAACAAAACCAAAAAAATTAGATTAGACATAATCCCTGCCCTCAAAGAGCTTACCCATGAGTAAAGGCCACGAGACAAATCCAAATAATAATTATAATGCAATGAGCAAACCAAAATCAACAGGAGTGCCTTTTCTTTCATACAACAATAGACTCCCAGAGCACGAAAAGAACCAGAACTTCAGAGACTAATATCCCATCCTCAGCCAAAACACACACACACATATATTACATGACATAATGTGGGTAAAGCTCTTACTTGGCACTAAGTAAGTGATGGTTAAATGATGAAGACGATGATGATGACAATATGACTGATTATTAGCCTTCTTAGCAAGTTCTAAGCATGCTCCACCTGTTGGGGGAGCTCACTCCCACCCAATATAGCTCCTCCCATGGTTTACATTCTACCTTCAGAAAGCCATTCACAAGGATGAGCTGAAACCATCCTCTATCCCTGCTTGGCAGTTGGGTGATTCCAAAACTGGGACCACACAGCAGAGCTGCGACTAGGGTGAGACAAGTGAGATAGATGCCTAAGCACAAAATTTAAGGGTCGCACACAACATTGAGAGAAAATACCTTTTTTTAATTGTGTGCCCTAAGCACTTTACTTGCCTCACCCTGGTCCCAGCCCTGCCACAGTAAGTTATGTACCCTCCCTCCCCAGGTGAGACCTGTATTGATCAAACACCATTAGCCTCCACAAAAGCCCTCACATGGAGGATGTGGAGTGATCTGGTACAGCCCTCAAGGATGGGGTGATTTGGACAGAGGAGGACTGAGAATTATGGGAGTCCTAAGTAAGGGATTGTCTGTCCACTCCAACCCTTTCCTGCACAGCGCCTCCTTCTGGTCAGGCAGAGTTGCCCCCAACTCTCCCCCGCAGCACTGAGAGGGCCAAGTAAGGCTGATGTGTGCAAATAGTGGCCCTAAAAGAACTCAGACAGGAATTTCTAAAGGACACTGGGCAGTGAGCCTGGATATGGAAAGTCATGTGACTCTCCTCATGGGCATCCCCAGGTAGGGGTGTGTATGTGTGTGTACGTGCACATGTGCATGAGTGTATAAAAGCAGAATGTAAAGCTTATAGACCATAAAAAAAAAAAAAACCTGGAAGATGGGGATGGGGGTTGAGAGGGAAGGTATGGAACAGCAGAGCTGGGGGAGGGAGGGAAGTAGAATCTGAAGACACTCTGCTACTTCCCAGCTCAGTCACCTCAAACAACCCACTTGACCTTTCTGAGGCTCAATTTGCTGACTGTAAATTGGACTACGAAGACTGCCTACCTACAGGGAGGACCATTGGGAGGGCCTAGTGTGACCGACCAAGATCTTTATAAAGTTCAGTCACATTCATCTGCGGAACTGAGGTCCACAAATGCTGAAACCTTCTGGGCTCCACTCGAACCCCCTGACCCCCAATCTAGCCAGGCTGGAGTCCAGATTGGGGGATCTATGTTGCCTAGACCCACTTCTGTGGCTTCCTTGTTTCTGGCTCTCATCCACTCGGTGGTGGCAAATTCTTGCTTTTTTCTTCCTGTTTACTCCCTGGCCACCCCCACAGCCTCTTCTGCCTCCCCAGAAAGAGCCCTGAGAGGAAAGCACCTGTAGAATTCTTTTCTCCGGGTTCACAAGCATAAGCCAAGGCACACAGTGGGTTAGAAGCATAGGCGGCAGAGGGGCGGGGGGCGGGGGCCTTGAACTCGGCCCTTTCGAGCCCAGCTTCCCAGGCTGAGGCCCGAGGGTCACTGAGAGACCTCAAGGATGAGTTCGCGGGCACCCGGTGCTCGGTGCTCGGTGCTCCGGACGGGCGGGGGCGCGCCGGCCAGGGTCTGCGCTTCGCCCGGCCCGCCAGCAGCAGGCGCTGTGGCGGAGGTGCCCTCAGTACCAGAGCATTAACTTAAGAGTAGCTCACACTAATATCCCTGGCTGTGTGGAAACAGCGTTTTATTAAATGCTTCACACAGATTTGGTATAATAAAGATGAATATATTATATCCTTTGCCTCCCCCAGAGTGAGACAATAATACGAGAGAAAAAAACAATAAAGTGAAACATAAATACAATATAATGGGACTTGTGTCGAGGGACACGTGGCCTGTCGGGGCGACTTGGCGGCGGAAGGTAGGGATGGGGTCGCCGGGGAGCTGGATTCCAGCCCCGCCCGGCCCGGCCAGGAGATCCCAGGCCCTGGCTTTCAACCTGCCCAACTCTGCGCCCCCATAACCAGTCTCCCCTCCGCGGCTAGGAGGACTCTAGCTCAGAGGCACTCGGGAGAGGGTAAAAGAGGCAGGGGACCGTCTGACTGCACCTCTGCCCAGGTGGGGCCTTGTGCATTCTCCCCTTGGTCCAGGACTGCGGGGGACATAGGCCCCACAGGCCTGAGACGCCTCATGAACGGATGGGCAGCCTCGAGGGAGGGAACATCAGGGAGCGATGGCTTCTACGTTGAGAAAAGTTGCCCTCCCTGTCCAGCCCCAGGGGCTCTCCCGTAAAACTCCGAAGTCCCTCATTTGGGTCTTATTTTCATCCTTCTCTGAGAGCCACCAAAATCGTTTACCTGAAAATAAAAATGCCAAAGCTTTCCCAGCACGGAAAAAAACAAAACAAAACAAAAAAAGGAACCCTAGGCCGTTCAGCAATTCGAGAATGATTCCGAGCAGAATCTGGGTTCGAATCCCACCTGTGGCGCTGACCAGCGCGACGCGATCTTAACCTCAGTTTCCTCTTAGGTAAAACCGAGACGTGGTCAGGATTGGAGAGGTTTCTAATACCTGGTACCCTGTCAACTGAAAAAAAAAAAGAAAGAAAGAAAGAACAGAAAAAGAATAAGAGAAAAAGCAGCTATCAGCTGTTCCCAGAAATATTCGTTCAAATAGCCATTTCAGACCTGCAATTTCAACGAACCTCACTTCGTCCTTAGGCTCGGGGGCAGGCAAGCCCTTTCCCCAAACAAATGAAAGGCTTTTAGGCTCCCGTCACTCTCCCTAAACCTCCTGACTTTTACTCCCGTCGAGGCTCAGAGAGGTTGAGAGACTTACCCTAGACCACACAGCCCGCCGAGGTGGGGCCATCTGAAGTCAAGATGCCATCAGCCCCTCTCACCTGCCGCTTCCGAGACACCCGAGCCGTCCTGCTGAGAAAGCTGTTGGACATTTAGCTGCGAAGGCAGAGCCCCAGCTGAGGCCTCAAGAGGGGCCAGGGGCTGCGGTGGACCACCCTTACCAAGCGGAGGGAGGGGGAGGAGACCTCAGAAGAGGAAGATCCTTGGGGGCGGCGCGGGGGAGGGGCAGCGGGGGGAGGGGCACTAGAGCAGCCTGCAGCGGGCCTTCTGGTCTGGCTGCCTGGGACCTGGTGAAGGCGCGGCCGGGCCCCTGTCCGTGCCAACCCCGGAAGGGCCGGTGGGACCAGTGTGAGGGTCTCCGCCGAGGTTCACCAGGTCCGGGGACAGCGAGGCTGCGTGGGGAAAGGAGCGGGCTCTTGAAGATTGGGCGGGGTCGCCCCAATGGAAGTGGAAGGGCCAGGGAAGTGGAAGGAGCTGGAGGAAAAGAAATAGCAATGGGTGTGAGATGGAAGGAGCCAGGGACAAGCCAGCTGTGGAGAAACCAGAGAGAACTGGTTCCACTTAAACGAAATAAGGCTGCGGGCGTTTTGCACAGCCTCTCTTCCAGGCCCAACAGCCCGGGGCTCCGTTCCTACAGCTGGTGAGCACAGGACGGGAGCCACACCAGCAGCTGGCACAGCCACAACTGGATCTATGGGTTCTGGAGAGGAGAAGGCAGAGGCCAGGGAAGTTGGGGGTCCAGAGCGGGTGTAGGATGCTGCGACTTCGCTGGAGCCTCACTTCGATTGCAAGGAAAATCCGGTCTGAACGAAGCAGCCACAGGGCATCTGGGCTCTGAGCACAGGCCTGAGCCTGCCTTCTCCACTTGGTTCAGAGCCGCTCTGCCCACCTTCTCTGTGCGGCTGGGCACTGACGAGGGCAGTTGGTTTCCCCCGCTCCCCCATCGCCCCCCACCAAGTGTCCCTTAGTCTGGCCTTGATCCCGCAGCCTGTCTTCTCTTGCCGGAGGTCCTGAGAGCAGCTTAGCTGGGACAGCACCGCCCAGCAGGCGGCCGTCTGACCAGTGGGACCCCAAATGATCACAGACCCAAGAGTCTCTTGGGACTTGGCCCCCGCAGAATCCAGGATGCAAGTGGGCAGGTGAGGGGTCTTCTATCCTGGCCCTCCTCCTCAAGCATGGTAGTGGCCCCCTCCCCTCCGCAGAAATGGGAGGGGTATGCTGGGTGGCAGTGCTAATGCAATGAGCCCCCGTGTGGCTGCTGAATTATTCACTTGCAGTTTATTATGAGATGCCTGACTCAGGCCTTTTTCCTTTGCCCGCCTAGTGGGACTGGCCTCCTCCTCCGTCTCCTTCCCCTCGCCCCTCTGGAGTCCCTCTGCCCACCCACCCACCTGGCTTAGCCTAGGCCCCCAGCTGCTCGGCCTAAAGCTGGGCCCCTCCCATGGTCAGGGGGCCCTCTGTGGACTGGCTGCGCTGACCAATAGCAATGGTTTTGCTCAGGCCCAGGAGTTCCTGAGCCAACTAGGTTAGTAAGAGAGAGGATCAGCTGTTGGAGCTTCTGAGAGCAGCAAGGAGAATGGAACCCCCCTTGTAGTCCCAGGAGCAGCTGGGACTGGAGGTGCAGCCTCACCCCAACTCCACCCCTGCAGCCCCAAACAGCCATGGAAGGATATCCACCAGAACCTGCCTCAGGCTGCAGACCTGATGGGAGGGCACAGGGGACCAAGGATTTCACCCCGAATCCCGCAACTTGCTGCCCAGGCAATGGAGAAAATCGGGGGGCACTCCGGGTTGGCACTTCTGGCCTCCTTCTTGGCTGTCCCTCTTGCCTGGAGTGGTCCTCACTTACATACCTACCCAATATTCCTGGTTTTTCAAGGTTCAACTCCAATGCCACCTGCACTGGGACCGAACCAGACTCCCCTGCACTTATCTTTACCCTCTTTACAGCCTCTGGGCTACACAGGTGGGGTGTCTGTTTCCTGCGACTCCTGCCTACTCTTCACCCTCCATCTTCTGTCTGTTCTTCTTCTTCGGTGTTCAAAACATGAACAGACTCCTTTTCTGAGTTAGGCTATACCACAGCTGGGTCCAGAAATCAGGACCCCTCCCATAGCCAAAAAAGAGTTAAAGAATGAGGCTCCTGTCCCCCTGTGTGTGTGCTGGAGCAGCAGGGGAGCCTCATACATCTGCATGCAGCTGGCAAAACAATGTACCTCCCCTCCCCTCACAGTCCTGGTCCTCTGTCTGGGGCACAGACTGAGGTCCCTGCCTGGCTCGCTCGCTCTCTCTCTCTCTCTCTCTCTCTCTCTCTCTCTCTCTCTCTCTCTCTCTCTCTCTCTCTCTCTCGTCTCTTTATTCATTCAGTTAATTCATTTAACAAACGCATAAGGAGGTCTGGTATATGCCAGGCTGGCATAGGGCATGGAGAGGAGACTCAGGTCCCTTCCTCCCCAAGTTCATAGCCAAGTGGAGAGAGAGGCAGGAGGGCAGACAGACAAACCAGCGCGTCCCTGGCAATCTGATGTGCAGGTGTGTGCTAAGAAGCACAGAGGAACTGAACAGGGCAGGGAAGGTTTCCCCAAATGAGTTGAACAATCAAAACAGAGCAAGAGGTGCCAGGAAGGGATGTGATAGGAGCCCTTTCTGCCTCAGGATGAAGGGAGTAAAGCCTTGGGATAAAAAAATAAAATAATAAAAAGAGGGCTGTTCTGGAGGCTGCAGAGTATGGTCGCCTGGGCCTTGAGCACCTCCTGGGAACTCTCCACCTGCCCAGCACTCAGTGGTTTGTCTGTGTGTCCTACACTCACAAAGGCCGTCAATCCCCCTATCCAGGGCTGATGGGCCTGGAAGAAGTCCACTTGCGCAGTGAGGCCACCCTGTCACAAGGCTCTAAAGGAGTTCAGTTCCCAACAGAAGTGGGGAGGGGAGAAGCAGGGAGGGCTACTCTCCAAAGGAGCGCCCTGGCCAGAGACTCTTCCCCGCCTCTCTTTGCTAGGTGGGGTCCTGATCGCTGGGACTGGCCCGAGACAGCAGGGCAGTCCGGAAGCTTGGAGCCCAGCCTGGGTTGTGGAGCAGCTGGTTCCTACTCCCCAGGCCTCCAAGGACACAGCTTCTCTCCCCCTCCCCCTATTGGCACGCCTCTGACCTTCACCTTCACTGGATCTCCAACCCCTTTTGAGAATCCAGTGTTATGTAATACTGCTCCTGGAAAAAATGTGCCTACTTGGGCTCACATACATATTTTTACACACAATTCCAGATCTGCAAAGCCCCTGGTTAAGAACCCCATGATTCTGGGATTAAGACTTGAGTCAGAAAAAAAACAGTCTTCAAATCCTATGACTTCAAAACAGGCTGTGTGACTTTGGGTGGGTTACTTAACTTCTCTGGGCCTCATTTTCCTTATAATGAAAAATCAGGATAATGGCAGTAGCTACCTCACAGGGTTGTGAGGAATATATGGAATGAATAAAACTCTTAGCCTGAAGCCAGGCACATGCAGTAAGGGCTTATGGTGTTTATTGTCATGGTTATCGTTGTTGTTACTGCAGATGGTGGCCCAGGGCAGAAGATAAAAACCAAGTGGGCAATCCGATTCAGCCAGGGTGGCAGGAGGTAATCGATCGCAGTCTTCTTCTATAGCAGAAGAAACACTCTCCGAATTCCACAAGGAGAGTCAGAGTAGCAGGTCCCCAGAGGACAAAAATGATCCCAATTGGTGGTCCAGTTAACTCATTTCAAGCAGTGTCAACCTTTTTTCTGAGGGACACCCTGACCTGAGGGCCAACACTGGTGCTTACACAAATAATCTGGAAATAAATGGGCTACCAAAACAATCTGAATGCAAGTCCATGGAGCCTTCGGGGGTTGACTTGAATTATTCGCCTGTGCTAAGGAACAACTCGTTTTATTTGGGTCTGCAGGGTCCTCTTATCCTGACAAGTTCTGCAATGCTCTTTCCTTCCTCTTTGGAATATTTGCTAAACTAGGGGAAAAGCAGATGTTTGGCAAAATAACCCCTTCCCCTTCCCCTGGAGATGGAATAAGGCTGGACCCTGGTAGTACATACAGGCAGCAAGCACAAATTCAGGATACAGTATAGACCGGGCTCTGAAAACAGCCATTCTCTCTGGAGCAGACTCAGGAATAAGCTACTTCCAGCTCCAGAGGAGACACTGGATCAGTTGACTGGGGATTAGGGACCCCACAATGTTTTCCTAACCCAGCATGGCACCCCAGAAAGGGGACTGGGCAGAAGGTTAGATCCTGGAGAGTAATAGCAGGGTTCCTTTTCATCAACTCCTACCCAACTGCTCCTAAGTGACCCTGTGTTCCAATTTTCACAATTTCCAAAACTCCTCTGAGGGGGGACAGTCAAGGCCCAAAGCTTTCCCCTCTACAATACACAATAGTTTGTACTCTATTTGCTCGATAAATATTCATTCCACCAATATACGGAGGGCCCGCTGCTTGCCTGAGCAGCGAGGGTAGATGGAATCCCCATTCAGGTCCCTACCCTCAAGGATCTCCCAGTTTGTCTGGCAGGAAAGGGAGTGAGTGTGACCAAAAACCCAAAACATAGTGCCTTGCTTTGCAGGAGGGGTACGAACAGCTGGTGGATTTGGGTTCCCAGGAGTTCAGAAGATCCCAGCCACCCACACACCAGGGGCTGGAATTGGGGAAAACTGCAAGGTATGGAAAAGGTCCATGGGAAAGTTGGGCTGGTTTCTGAAGATAGACTGGAGGAGGGATGGTGGGCAGGTTACCTTAAACAACAAAGGGGGTGGGGTGGGGTGGCACCACCAGGTGCCCCTTGAACCCTAGCTGTTCCAAGTCAGAGCTGTTTGGCTCAGGATTTCAACCAATTAGGAAAAAAAAAAAACAAAGCCTCGAGATTGAGTGTAGGTACTGCTGGCCAGGGAGGGCAAATGCGAAAATGAGGTTTGGCGACAGTAGGTGGAAGAGATAGTATAACAGATGATTATGGACTGTCCTGTCCACTTTGACATGATGTGGCTGGAGACTAAAGTGCCCGGGAAACAGGGCCCCAGTGAAAGAATTCTGTGCCCCTGCGCCTCTGCTCCCCAATTACCTTTCTCATCTTCTCGGCAGCCTCACATTTACCCTAAACTTCTCTGGTCCTGAGGGACGGGGAGATGGCCCTTGTGATCCTATCCTGCAAGCCAGTATCAGGTGTGAAGACAGGAACAGACAAGAAAAATAAATAATAGCGGGGAGGGAGCCCCTCCCAGAATAGGGGCCCGGAGGTCTGGTCCCTGATCTAGGGGGCGTGGCTCGCCTGAGGCTCCCAGCCAGGGCTTTGGAGGTGATGGCAGGAAAGGGCTGCAGGCCAGAGGATGTGGCGGGAAGTGAGAGGAGCGGGCAGACCCGTTTTGGTCCCAGCAAGATCCTGCTCCCTGGCACCCTCTCCCTCGGGTCCCTGTCCGCCACCTCGGGACTCCATGATTGCTACGCCCAGCATCACCTCTGTGATGCACTAGGGACGGGCCTGCCTTGGGGATATTTCTGCAGCTCTGGGGGAAATGAGAATTCCATTCCCACCATTCTCGCCTCTGAACACCTGTCCTCCCCCCAAAATGCAGGATCAAGAAGAGGAAGAGGGTAAGAGCTCTTCCCAACACTCCCATGCATGTGGGGCCTGCAGTGGGGTCCCAAACAAGAATCCTTTCTCCCTACGTTGTCCCTTTTACTCTGGAGAGTTGCAAGGCATGTCCCAAGAAAATAACTGAAAGGAAGATAAAGCAACCCCGTCTCTGATGCACTGAGACCCCTGAGCTGGAGGCATCGAGGGAGAGAACGTGTCCCGGCCCGGTGACCCAGCTTGGCTCAGTCCCTTTCTGGGGCACAAATAGGGGGCAAGAAGCCCAAGGGGTTCTGTGCCTCCCATCCCACCCTGTGGACGGGGCCACAGCCCTCCAGAGTGGCCTCTCTTGGCCCTTCTCTAGACCCAGCAGGGCTGCTGATGCACCGCCTGCCCAGGAGTTTACAAACAAAGCCAGAGGAAGGGCTGGGCCGAGCGTGGGGACTGAAGTAGTTCTTCCTCCCTTGGCTCCAACCCCGCTGTCCTCCCCTCCTTTCTCCGGGGACAGAAATGGGAAATTGGGGTGGTGGGACAACTGGCCCCACAAAAACCAGACGAGGGAAGCAAGAGTGAAAAGAGGTTGGGGACACAGCCCCCTTGGGTGCCTCAGGGAAATGAAAGATATAGGTAAGGGTTCAAGCAAGCCTGAATACCCACAGGTTCGCAACTGTGTACGCAGATACACACTCGAGGAACCACACACAAATACTACATGTTCAAAAAATAAACACATTCAAATACCGACGCGCACAAACTCTCACCTGATCTACAGAGTCCTGGCCGTAGGGGTCCCGGCCCCCAGAGCAAACCCCCTCCTCTCTGCGGGTTCCCAGCAGCCGCAGGCCCCCTGCGGGCCCCGCCCCGCATCCGGAGCAGCTGGAGGCGGCCGGGCAGCGCACTCCAGCCCGGAGCGGGGCGGGGCGGGGCCGGGGCCCGGCCGGGCCGGCCGAGCGCGGCGGGGAGGCCCCCGAGCGGGCCCCCCGTCAGCCCCCGCACCCGGCCCGGCGCCGCGCCGGTCACCAGGCGGGCGGTGGCCCAGCCGCGCCTGGGCCCGAGGTAAGGGTGTAAAATTGCCCGGGGAGGTACGGCCGTGCCTTTGAACTCAGGCTGGGAGAGCGGCGCTTCCCCTCCGCCTCGGGGCCGGGAAGGCTGAGCCCTCTGAGGCCCCCTCCGCAAGCCCCTGGGGTCCCCCAGGCCTGTGTCGCTCCACGCAGGGCTGCAGAACCCGTGCGGACCTCCGGGCGCGTGGCCCAAGGCCCCCGGTGAGGGCAGGACAGTGCGGGGGTCGGGGCCCTGGGCCCTTGATCACAGCTCGGCGAAGTCGGCGCCGGAGGCGGCGGGGCCGCCGCGGCTCCTGGTCTTACCTGGCCCGCTCCGCGGCCGCGGACCTCCCGGGCCGCCCTGCTCGGACGCCGAATCCCGGGTCGGAGAGCCTGAGTCCTGCGGGCCGCGCTGCGGCGGGCGGGAGGCGGGTGCGCCGGGAGCGCGGCTCGCAGGTCGCGCCGGGGGCGGTGGCTTTTCAGGCGTCCGCGCTCCGGCTGCAATAAAGGCGCCGCTAACGTGATTTACAAACAGCTCGGGCCGAGCGCGGCTCGGCGCCCGGACTGACGGGAGCATTCGGCAGGCTCGTTCCAGCCGGCTCCTCCTACCCCCGTCCCGCTAATTAATGAGCTTCCCAACTTAGAGCCGCCTGCATTGGACAGACAGAGAGTGAAAGAGAGGGCGAGGGAGAGAGAGAAGGAGAGAGACGGGGGGAGCGCAGAGAGAGGGAGGGAGGGAGGGAACAGGAGGAGAGAGAACAGAGAGAAAGAAGAAAGAGGGGAAAGACAGGGAGAAAGGAGAGAGAGCGAGAAGTGCCGCTGCAGATAATTGATTACTCCTCGATCAAGGCTAACTTGTTAGCAATAGTCAATTGCCCCATCTCTCCGCCTCCCCTCGCAGGACGGGATCGGCGCCCTCGCCTCGGCTCTTCCAACTGCCGCCGCCAGGACCCGGGGCCAGGAGCCGCCGCGGAGCCACCTGACACCTTTAAATAGCACCGGGGCTGGCGAAACTGGAGCCCCGAGCGACGCTCCCCGGCTCGGGCCGCGGATTGCTGGAAGCCCCGGCGGCGGCGGCGCCCGCCTCAGCGCCCTCCTCCCGGGGCCGCGTGCGGTTCTGCTCGCCTCGGCCGCTGCGCTAATCGGGCCCGCGCCCTGCCCGGCGCGGCCTCCTTCCCGCCCGCCCGCGCCCGCCCGCGCCGCCCGGCGCGCGAGCTGCCCGCGGGCTGGGTCCCAGCGGCCCGAGCCGCCCCGGCCGGGCCCCCAAACGAGGCCGCGATGACTTCCAAGGAGGACGGCAAGGCGGCGCCGGGGGAGGAGCGGCGGCGCAGCCCGCTGGACCACCTGCCGCCGCCCGCCAACTCCAACAAGCCGCTGACGCCATTCAGCATCGAGGACATCCTCAACAAGCCGTCCGTGCGGAGAAGTTACTCGCTGTGCGGGGCGGCGCACCTACTGGCGGCCGCGGACAAGCACGCGCCGGGAGGCTTGCCCCTGGCGGGCCGCGCGCTGCTCTCGCAGACCTCGCCGCTGTGTGCGCTGGAGGAGCTCGCCAGCAAGACCTTTAAGGGGCTGGAAGTCAGCGTCCTGCAGGCAGCCGAAGGTAGGTGCCGCCTCTGGGGTGCCGCTGCGCCCAGCACCCCGAGCCTCGCTCCTCGTGCCCAGCTCCCCGTGCCCTTGTGACTCTGCCCGCTTCCTCCTGAGCCGGCCGTCAGGGCCCTCCCGGCCCAAGCCGCTGCCGCTGGGAGGGGAGATGGAGGGGACAGGACCCAAGCCCCAATTTCCTAGGGAGCTCTGGATAGGTCAGGGCGGCGGGAACCCAAGCTCTCTCTGCAGCCCGCCTGCCCTGCCGGCCTTCTCCCTGCTCCCAGTGGCCGGGGCACTCTGAACACTGTTCTTGGGGGTGGGGGACGGAGAGCCATTTGCTGGGAACTTTTGGGTGAGGGTAGAGTTGGGGTGATTGGGAAGAGGTGGAGTACCAACATTCACTCCGGAGTCAAGGTGCTCTCTTCTGCCGTGGCAACCATGGGTCTTTCAAGCAAACTCTTAGGTGGGGAGCAGAAACCAAAACAATTTTTCCAGGGACTTACGGTAGACGGGCGATGGGGGAAGGAGGTTTGCCTCGGTCCGGGGAAGCCGAATCCAAATCGAGCGGGAACAGCGGCAGACCGCAGGCCTGAGGGCCCGGGCGGGGTGGGGATCGCGCCTCCCTGGCGCAAGCCTATACTGTGGTTTCCTCGCAGGCCGCGACGGGATGACCATCTTTGGGCAGCGACAGACCCCCAAGAAGCGGCGAAAGTCGCGCACGGCCTTCACCAACCACCAGATCTACGAGTTGGAGAAGCGCTTCCTGTACCAGAAGTACCTGTCCCCGGCCGATCGCGACCAGATCGCACAGCAGCTGGGCCTCACCAACGCTCAGGTCATCACCTGGTTCCAAAACAGGCGCGCTAAGCTCAAGCGGGACCTGGAGGAGATGAAGGCCGACGTGGAGTCCGCCAAGAAACTGGGCCCCAGCGGGCAGATGGACATCGTGGCGCTGGCCGAACTGGAGCAGAACTCGGAGGCCTCCGGAGGCGGCGGCGGCGGCTGCGGCAGGGCCAAGTCCAGGCCCGGCTCCCCGGCTCTCCCCCCAGGCGCCCCGCAGGCCCCGGGCGCCGGGTCCTTGCAGCTCTCCCCCGCCTCCCCGCTCACGGACCAGCCAGCCAGCAGCCAGGACTGCTCGGAGGACGAGGAAGACGAGGAGATCGACGTGGACGATTGAGCGGCGCCCGGGATCTTCCGCTGCCCCGGGCCCTGGAGCACATAGGTCCACCGCCTCCCGATCCGACCGCCGAGGGGAGCTGGGACCTCCTCTACGACTCCCGCCTTCTCCCCGTCCCTGGCCGGGACTCGGCTCCCAGCAGCCGCCTCTCCCCTCTCGAAGCAATAAACCCGGGCTGGCCGGCCGGGCCGGCCGCCATCCGCGGCCTGCGCCGCCCCCGGAGCCCTCGCAGTGCAATCCTGTGTGGCTTCTGTATAAATATTTAAACCTCCGTAGCGGGTTCTTCCCACTGCAGCCTGACTTTTTTTTTTTTTTTTTTCCCCTTTTAAAATCTCGGAGATTTTTATGTTTTCAAAGCTCGTAGGCTGCTGGGTTTGCTGAGGGCGAGACAGAATTGAGGGTAACTGGACACAGAACCTCGCGGTCTGGACTCTTTTGATTTTTCTCTGCATGTGGCGAATGCACCGGCCGGCTCCCTCCTCGCCTCCCTAGGCCTACTGCAGTGACTTCTTTTCTTTCCTTCTGCCTTTATTTTTCCCCGCGTGGGAAGGGGCTGAGGTGGGCATCTGGGTCCTGACTTTCAAGTTTCAAAAGGATCTTTTCTTCCCCTGGTGAAGAGAAGTCAGTTTTTGATGCCACTTCTGCCTCCCAAATGCCCATGGATACTATTTTTAAGATTCCTCCCCACCCTCTCTGGTTTTCTTGGACCGACTGCTGGGATCCCGGTCTTAGGGACAAAGCAGGGGGAAATCTATCCAACCAACCAACAAGCCAACCAACCAACCAACGAAAAAGGAACCCAAAGCCCTAGAATTATTTTTTACTCTTTTTAGAATTTTTTTGCATGTGACAGAGACTAAGAGGAGGCCCCCCTAAGCCCTTACCCCCACTCCTCCACAGCTCTGGGTCTGTCTTGCAGTCTCCAACGCCCTGCTCCTAGCTCCACTTGGCCAGACAAGGGTGGCCGACTGAGGGTGGGTCCCACGTGCCCCTTCCCTGCTCCTGCCCTGTCTTTTCCTCCCCGGACTGTACCCAAGGTCTCTTTCTCCGATAAATAAAGTCTTTGCCATTTTACTAGAAGCGGCAGTGACCGTGTCTGAATGAGAGGGTCCTATGCAGGGAAGCGGCGGCGGGCTCGGTGTCTCCCCGCTGCTGATCGCAGGGCGCCGCGGCTTTGGAGATTTGCAGGAGTTTCATGACAGGCTTGAGAACGAGGGGTGAGGGGGCAGTCGTGGGAGGAGGCGCGTCGGGCCCGCAAACACGCGGCAGCGTCCAAAGGGGGCAGGGGTGTGGAGAGAGGAGCCGGCTTCGTCAGGTCCGGGTAAGAAGGAAGGCGCGCTGCCGGGCGCGTGCGTCGGGGGCACCACGGGGCTCAATGCATGTGTGTGAGTCGCAAGGACCAGGACTCGCTGTGCGGTCCGTGCATCCCACCCGGGACCGAAGGGGATTGTTCCTGCGCCCCCGGGGACCGGGCTAAGCCTCCCGTGTGCGGCAGGTACAGCTCAGCCGGACAGCGGGTTGGAGCCTGAGGGTTCCCGAGTTCCGGGGCCGCAGGAGGGGCCTCACCCGTGGGGGAGGGAGGAGAGTGAGGCCCGAGGCACGAGGCCACGCTGAATGGCGCACACCGGCGCGGGGAGACGTGAGCCGGGGTGTCTGAGAGTTGGGGTGGATTTCTGGTGACATTCACGGATTCTGGGCCCCAAACGAAGCTGGGGGCAGAGGCATCCACCTCCCAAGGACTCTCTGGGGTCCTTGCGCCACGAGGGGGGCCGGGGCAGGGACGTCGGCTGCTTTCACTTTTCCGGACTGAGCGGGTTTCTCCCTGGGCTTTTGTTGTCGCAGGGCTGGCGAGTGGCTGCTGTCACCAGAGGAGGGTCCCGCCTCCAGGCCGCTCAGCTCTCTTTTCTCCGCAAAATTGATGTGAGAAATACGCATCTGGTCTCGGCCGGCGACGGGGCCCCGGGGCCTGAGCCGGGAACGTGCGTGTCCGGGAGGAAACTCAGCAACAGAGAAAGGAGCCCAGAAAGACAGTGCAAAGCAGAACGAGAACGTGGAAAGTCACAGCCAGGGGGAGACAGGGGGAGGGGGGAGAGAGAGAGAGAGAGAGAGAGAGGGAGAGAGAGAGAGAGAGGAGAGGACATGAGAGAGGAGAGGAAGAGGGGTGAGAAGACAGGAGCGGACGAGAAGGAAAGGCGGCCGGCCGGCCGGTGCGCGGCCGGTTCCTCCCAGGCGACATAAATCGCCCTCTCGGGATGGATGGGTCTGTAATTCGGAGCGCGGACCATGAAGGCCGGGACGAATGGACCCGGGCGGCCGCTGACAGGCGACAATAGCGGGGCCCGGCCCCCTGCGGCTCCGGGTGCGGGCGCGGCCACGGCCCTCCGCAGCCCCGAGCGCGCCCGCGCTGGCGACCATATGGTTTTTGAATTTTCTTCACAATTTGTAGACAATTTGATGGATTAGGTCCCCGCGCGCGCCTCCCCGGCACAAAGGCGGCGCAGGGACCGCGGCGCGGCGGTCACCCGGGCATCTGCGCCCGCAGAGCGCACCCCACCCCCCAGGCCCGGCCCCCGCCCCGCGCCCGGAGCCCCGGCCGCCCGCCCAACACGCCCATGAATCCCAATGAAGCGGCCCTGGCACCTCGGGCGGCTCCCAGCGTCGCTGCCCGGGGCCGGCCCTGCTGGGTCCCTTCCGCTGGGGGCGGTGGCCCCGGGGCTGAGCCCACCCGAGCGGCCGCGCCCGCGGGGCGCGCAGCTAAGCAGGCGCATCGGGGCTGAGGAGAAGCGGGGCCATTTATCCGCCCGTCTAGTTAAAGCGGGTTATTTGTTTGCTTCTCCGGCCTCCCCTCCCCTCCCCCCCTCCTTCCTCCCCCTCCTTCCCCTTCTGCCTTTTATTCTTTTGTCTCTAAATGGATTTAATGAGCCTGAAAAACATGACAATTGAATATAACCAAGAAATAAAAAAATAACAATGGGGGGAAGGAAGGAGAGAAAGAAAGAAAGAAGGAAGGGTAAAGATTAATAAAATAAATCGAAAGGTCCATTTAATTTAGCAAATGTTTATTGTGCGTCTTTTTGGGCCCCAGGCCGAGCTGGGGTCTGGGGAAATGGAAACGAATCCGATCCGGTCCCTGCCCTCAAGGAGCTCCCAGTCTAGTGGGCGAGACCTGCCGCTCCGCAGGCGCTGCAGGGGGCTGGGCCCAGGGGCAGGGTAGGTGCCTTTGCAGAACCAGAGAAAGAAAGGCTTCTGCTCCCGGTCTTGGGGGCTTCACGGAGGAGGTGGCGTTGGACCCAGGCCTTGAAAGAGGAGATGGAATTCGTTGTTCCTATGGGCCAGGAAGAAGGGCTGGCGAAGAAAGGGCCGACCGTCGTCGGAGGGAAGGGGAGAGAGGCACACGCAGGAGCCCTGGGCTGAGCCCGAGCTGAGAAACCCGAGAGAGCGCGCCGCGCGCCCCGGGCCCCACACACTTGGGAAGCGGATTCGGGCCTCCCCGCAGTCTCTTCGGCTCCGCTGGATTCCGTGCTTCCGCCAGGCTGTGGGTGGATCTCCCGGAGCCCGGCCGACAGCGCTGGTGGCCGGTGCAGCCCGACTCTGCCCGACCAAGCACCACCGCGTGGGGCTGCCTGATTTCCCGCCCCCATCGCGCAGGGAGGCGGCGGCGGCGCGGGCCAGGCCTGAGGGCTGGACTGTGGGCTGGAGCAAAGGGCTGGGATCCAGGGGACACGGGCTCCAGCCCACCCTCCCCTCTGCTCTCCCCACTCAGATGGGAGTTGCTACCGGCACGCGAGCCGGCGCACTCAGACGGCCTTGGTGGCTCCTGGGGGCGCCGCCACAGGGACCCGGGAAGTGAGAGGGCCTGGAACGCAAGCGCCGGCCCTGAGCCTCCGTGAGCGCGCCCACCCGCCTGCTCGAGGTGCGGCTGTGTGTGGTGTGCGCTCCTTGGGAGCGGGGCGTGTTCATTACGTGTGTTACTCTCTGTGTGACTGCGTGTGAGTGTGTACCTTACGTGTGCTACTCTCTGCGTGTGACTGCGTGTGAGTGTGGCGGAGACTGAGTGAGGAGCTGTGGGCCCTGCGCCCACGCTCGGGCCAGGTTCGTTGGGGCTTGGGACGCTCCGGGCCGGGGTCACGTCACCGCCTGGGGCCGCTGCAGGTGTGTTCTTCCAGGACTCTGGCCTCTCTGCAGACCCACTTTCGGTTCCGGGCTGCCCAGGGGAAGCGGCCTGGCTTTGTTTCTCCCCCGTTGGGTCCGGAGCCTCGGCCAGCTCGCCAAGTGCTTGGACTTGGCCGGTTTCTGATGTCCCGGCTGGGACCCCAGGGCGTGCCCACAGGCCGGGCCCCACCGCGCCATTGGGCTGGCGCGCTTTCCCTCTCCGCCTTCCGCGGCCCGGGGGCCGGCGGGCGGCGCCTGGTGAGGCCAGGAGGCGCAGTTCCTTATTTTACGAGGTGTCGGGCCGGTGTCAGACGCGGCTCCGATAAGTAATACTCCAGTCTGAGGGACCAGAACGTGGTAATTAATCCCAAAGACTTAAGTGTATTTTAGTTCAGGAGAAAAAAAATCACTAATTCAATCGTCCGGAAAATTGAAGTTTGATGCATGAGTCCCCCCTGAAAGGGACGGGCTGGGGCCTCACGCCTCCTCTCCGCCCCTGCCGGTTGCCACGGGGACCCCCTCCTCCCCCACCCTTCTGAGCCTTCAGACGCAGGGAAGTCCACTCACCCGCCCTGTAGGTCCCCAGCTATTCAAACCCAGGGGCATCTTGGCTTTGCTCCCTTCCCCAACAGCCAACCCCTCTTTCTTGGGGCCCAGAAAGCAGTTTGTGCTGAGAATACAGATGTTCCCCTAATACACACACCTGGGAAGGGGCATAAGGGAGCCCGGTAGGTACAGGGGAAATGACTAGATAAGAGGCCCAGAGTGGACGGGGTCAGGGGCTGCAAAAGCACGTGAGAGAAGGGACCAGAAACCCGAGTGAACTAGAGTCAGGAGAGGCAGCAGGTAGGACGTTGCTGCTGTGAAGTGGAGAGGTATGTGTGCTGGTCTGGAGGTGCTGTGAGTGGGGGTAGAACAGTGGCTGGTTGAGTCGTGTGGGGAATCGGTGCATCTTTAGACAGTGTGAGCGCATGAGTGGAGGTCCTGAGCAGAGAGGTTGGCAGGCCTGGAGCAGCGACAGCCTCTTCCCAAGCAGGCCCACAAGCCATGTCCCCAAAAGGAGAGACTCCTGGGACTAGAGCAAAGGATGGTGGGGGTCCCTGGGCCTGATGAATGTACATGAGGGGGAAGCAATGCTCTGGGGGAGAATTCCCACCCTGTTTCATCTCTGCACTCCCTAGGGCTGAGGGTATGTATGTGGTCAGCTTTGAAGGCATCAACAGGGCGTGTCACTGAGTGTGTCACTGAGTGTGTGCAACTGAGAGACTGGACATGTGCAGCTGATTGATGGAAACAGAGCATGTGCAACTGGGGGTAACTGGGTGTGTGCGGCTGTGTTCCTGTAACTGATGGTTGCAAACTAATGTGTGCAACTAGGTGTGACTAAATTTGTGCAATGGAGAGGAAAGAAGTAAAGCTGTCACTGGGGTGGGTATGACCAGTGGGTGAGTGACACACACACACCCCATGTGTGATGTGTGCAGGGAGCTAGTGTGAGCAGATAACCAGGAAAATTAACATTGATGTGAAACTGAAGCTACAGACAACCAGAATCCTAGCTCTATAAACGGCTTGGTCGAGCTGGCTACTCAAATCGACACGTACAGTGAGTGGGTGGAGTGAGGTTAGGGGGAACACATGGCTCATGAGAGGAGTGGCAGAAGGTGGGATGAAAAACCTCAGCCTGGGCATGCATCTACTGGGAAGGCAGCTGAGGCCAGTGAATAAACACTACGCTGGCATGGACTCTACTTCTTTGAGAATAAGTTGGGGTGGAGGGTGGTCCTCTGCTATGCTGTTGGGTCATTTCAGGCTGCCCTGTCTGCCCCCTCTCACTCAAAGGGATCCTCAGGCTGAACCTTTGTCTCCAGCATAATCTGCAGACCCACCCTTGTCAGCATGAGTACCAGGTCACCCCTCCGAGGTCCAGCTTCTAGTTCACTCAAGAGAAGTTCCTCCTCCCTAGTGGGGAGGGGGCTCAGCCCCGCCCAAACTGGGGAGGGGACAAATGGCAATATGCACAAGTGTATGCGCTGTGGCTGGGGGATACTGCCCGCAGGGTTGGGAGTGAAGCAGTCCTGCCCCCTTCGGAACCTGGTTTGCATATGTGCAAGCGTGAGCAGGGAGTGCATTGGTGTGGACATGTGGGCATGTGCAGGCTTCCTCATGAAGAGCCGCATGGAGTTGTTTGTGGGAGGTGAATGAGTTGTCACCACATCTGGTTGTGGTTGTGACATCTGGGTACGTGGGATAGAGGCACTCCCAACTGGGTATCTCTATACTCTCACCCCTTCCAAATTCAGAGGTACACGTGAGAAGCAGTGGGTCCAGGGATCTGTGGAGAGGGACCCAGGACTGGGAGTTCCCTCAGCCAAGAAATGGAGCCTTCGTCTCCCTCAACACAGGCTGGAATGGGAAGAGGTGACCCCTTTCATCTCTCAGAAGCTGCTCAAGGTGAAGTGCCTATGTCTCTCTAGGGACTGGCCCCTCTCCTGGTGTCGGTGATTGGGCCTATTGATCCAGCTGCCTGAGGCTCTGCTGGGACCATGTACCCACATGTAAACGAAGGGTAGGGCCAGGTGGGCTCATGGCCCACAGCCAATCCAGGGTGCACTCAACACAGGCACACAGTGTCACACAGACTTCCCAGAAACTGCAAACACACAGACCCATAATGCAGAAGGAACCCAATACGCTTCCACAGTGACACAGCCTAGAAACACAGTGTGGTCACATACGACACAGCACACCCACTGAAATACAGGCAGCCAGTACACACACACAGTTAAACAGGTACTCCTTTGCTGTTAAACAGATACACCATATTTTTCTGTGTATAAGATGTCCTCATGTGTAAGACAACTTCTCTAACCCAACATTAAGGAATCAAAACACAGATTACTCCGCAACACCCAATTTTTGGTGTAACAATTTTCGACAAAAGTATCATCTTATACACAGAAAAATTCAGCGCTTACCACACTCACTGTTCTAACACAATAGTACAGACACAGTGACAGGCACAGCCACAGTTGCAGCAGGCACACAGTGCACATGCTTCCAGGCATTCTGTGCAACCACACACATGGGGAAGGAGCTGGCTGCTTTAGGTGACTCGGGGGGAAATACTGCCGATGTTCTGAGGTTCTGAGAGTCCAGCAGCAGCAGAGGGCAGCAAATAGGAGACCGGGGTGGTGGGGCAGGGCGGCTCCGGCTGTCTGGGGGAGCTCCCAGCCCTTGGCTGAGGAAAAAAAACAAGTCCCCAACCATCCCAGAAATGCAATCAAAGCCACACGCAGCCCACCGCCCTGCCCTGCACAATGGCTCTGGCTGGAGTCGTTATCATTTTTGTTAACTTTTTATCGACTGTTTGCTAGATGGCGTGTCAGTAAAGTGTATGATTTGAGATGAAAAATTAGGCAGATTAACCTGAGGGGAGAGCCTGATTGATTACTAAATAGGATCAATTTGAAAGTTTTAGTCCTGGCGTTTCTGCAGAGCCTCTTAATACTTCAAACTTCAATTTTACGGGCGATTGAACTAAGCATGTTTCTGACAAAATTGATATATGTATTAATTTGCTTTAACTGGTGATTAATTACTCTCCACTGAAAGAATTATATGGAGCTGTTTGCCTGCGATTTGCATATTAATCAAATTCTAGTTGATAATTCCACCGGTGGGGGGGTCGAGGGCCGGGCACGGGGTGTGAGGGTGTGAAGGGGTGTTTGCATGTGTGCCGGTGTGTGTGCCCGTGTATGTGGGGGCTCCCCACCCCCCTTAGCTCGCTCCCTGCTTAGCTGCCAGTTTAGTGCATTAAAACCAAAGATGCAGAACGAGTTTGCCCGGCTATTTGGCGGGAGCAGAAATTGCCTGTCCGGTTTTATGATCTGCTCAGCCTGAGCAGCCGGGTCCTTAATGTCCCCTGTCAAAGTGTCCTCGATTTAAAGGGAAAACGGCCCCTACTTTAACACTGAGCCCGCCTGACAAGGGACGAGGCAGGGACGAGCACCCCCTTAAGTAACCCCCCTTCCAGAAGGACCATGGTTTCCAGATGGCACCCCAGCTCTGGCGACCCTCAGAAACCAAGCGACGTCCTTGGAGAGGCCCCAGCTCCTGCACTGCTCTAGCTGTGGAGCCCCCCACCCCCAAACACTCATATATACGAGGGCACACGCATGCACAGCAGACACCCACAGACACCGTCAGATACTGCCACTTGAGTAGGAAGCCACCCTCTTAGACACACACAGACGCAGCTACCCAGTCACACTCCTGTTCACGCAGACCCCTGCTCTTGGGCCTGTCTATAGACACACTCAGCTACCCACACTCACGCCCAGACACACAGAACCGCACACAGGCTGGGAGCCTACATAGACATCCAAGTCACGTCCACATGGCCTTTCAGGCGCACGTGGCCATACACACTCAGACACACGCACATTTTCAGATTCACACGCAGATCTCATCCACACACACACCCAGGCCAGAAGGTCTCTTGTATGGGGATTCACCCCAAACGCTTGCTCACACCCAACGTGGGCACATGCGGTCCCCCCTGCCCCCTCCCATCCGTCCCCTGGCCTGGCCTGACTCTAAGCTAAAGGGGGTGGCACCACTACATCAACTTTGCCTATCTCTGGATTCAAAGGGTAGGAGTGTAATTAAAACCAGATAATTAATGAGACAATATTCCTCCAGCTACATCTTTAATGAACAAACTCCTTCAGGGCAGCCTCTTCTTCTAGGCTCATTAAAGAGAAGAAAGTTGGGCGGCTTGCGAACTTCCCAGCATGTTAATAACAAACCCGGAATGGGTGCCTTGGACCAGAGCAAGGGAGCCACAGCCGTGCTCCCTGGCCCTGATCCTCTTACCACCACTTTGTAGCTTTGCCCACCCCCACTTCCAACCCCACCCACCCCATCCCCACCAGGTCCAGTTGTCTCCGGCTGCCCCCCAGTGGTTCCGCAAGACGCTGCTGAGTGACTGCTTGCTCCACCCGCCCTCTCAGGTGGCCACTCACCAGCACCGGCAACCTGTGCTCTGACTCTGACATGACCCCCGCCCCCCTCCGCGGGGTCTGGTCTCTCAGTTCCCCCCACCCCCCAAGCTTTGGGAGCTCCAGGCCCTCTGTAGAAAGGAAATCGAGGCCAGATAGAGGCCCTACTCTCCCTCTGAACCTCAGTGTCCTAGCTAGGTGGCCGGGACTGACATTTGAGCTGCGGTCCCTGGAAGGAGGGGGAAGAGATCACCTCATTTTCCACACGCACCTTCACTCACTCTCAGGAACGTGCACTAGCGACCATATGCATGTGCATTCACGCGCACGCGAACAAGCATACAGACATGCCTACTCGCTCACAGGCACACACACACATGCACGGTTGCGGTGCATCAGGTCCAGACGGCGGGGCCTGGGCAGCCGCGAGTTTGCTTAGGTCTTCACCCCATCGCCTGAGGTCGCTCTAGGGTCATTGGTCTCCAGGGTGGGAGCATTTTGGTTCTGAGTGCAGCCTCGTGGGCCAGAGACGCTAGGAGCGGGCACCGAAGTGAGGGCTCAGAGCCCAGGGAGCCCTAGCCAGACCCAGGCGGGCGGTAGCTCTGCAGTGGCTTCTGCAGCCGCGCCTGTGTTCGCCAGCGCTGGCTGGCTTTTAGGGATGAGTTATGTGGCAATGAGCGGAGTAAATCTGCATGCGCAAAAGATGCTAATTACTCTTAATAGCCTACCCAGACGCCCCGAGACGGGAAACCCAGCAACGTAAATCTGCTCCCGATAAATATTTTTAATTGTGAAATTTCCTGGAAAGAAGGCTTTGGGTGCGCGGGCCGAGCCGGGGCATTTTGGCTTTGGTGGGAGGGAACCGGCTTCGCTCCGGAAGCCAGGGTTCGGAGTCAGGGCCCCGCGCAGGTGCATCGGGCGGGGGCCGGGCGACCTGAGCCGGGCTGGCCAGCTCTGGATAAAGTTAGTGATGTATCGCATTAATTACCAGTGTGAGCTGCAAATGGTTCGAGGCCCAGGGAAAATTAATGGGAATCCAAATTCTAATTATGTAGCTGTTGTTAAAGAGTTTAACTAGATAGTCACGGAGAAAATTGGATTATGCATAGAAATACGTAGCCTGCAAGCACGCGCGCGGTCTGGGGGTCGGTCCGGGAGTCGGTCTGGGGACTCCCAGCCAGGCTGCCCCCTGCCCTAGGGGACACTCCTCTCAGAAAGGAAAAGACCCACCCCGCCCGAGCTTATAAATAAAGACCCTGCGTTTTCTGATGACAGTGGCAGGGCGGGTCTCAGGGTGGGAGGAAAGTCCGAAGCTTGCAGAGGTGCGCGCTTGGATGCGGGGCCGGGTGCAGGTCGGGGACCTCGGGGTCCCTTGGTCTGGGTAAGCGTTTGTGCCCATTTCTCAGGTTGCGTCCGGGTCTCGGTGAATCCACCCTGCACCTCTTTCTGATAATCATATAATTACATCTCAGCGATGTGGGTTTACATTGTTTCCACTGTCAGTTTAAGGAAATAACCACCAACCGGAAGCCTAATTACACCCGAAGCCTCGTCATTCACTTTATTAAGGACTCTGGATATGTTTCTATTTTCGCAGGAAATGAGGTCTGATCAAGCAGCACTAATACCTCCGGCCTCGGGGAGAAAGTGGGGACTGTCGGGGGCGGGGACTGTCGGGGCGGGGACTGTCGGGGCGGGGACTGTCGGGGGCGGGGACTGTAGGGGCGGGGTCTCCGGGAGGCCGGGCAGCCGGTGGTGCGCACGTTTTGAGAAGGGTGGGACACCCTGTGGCAGCGGACATCCAATCCTCCACTTCTAATTTCTCTCCATTTCCCCCAGAACCCTGAATTCGTTCGGTCTCAGGCTACCCACTAAGCAGTCCCCCACTCTGCCTCACCCCAGCGCGCTGGGCTTGGCGTCCTGCCAAGCGGGCGCTGATGGGGCGGGGAGCGAGGGCCTAGGAGGTTGAGGGGACACTGCAGCCCCACAGGCAGATCCAGTGTCCTTTCAAGCCCATTTACCCTCTTCCCGGGCGCTTGGTAACCTCCGAGGACGCGGCTAAGGCCTCGGGAGTAGGCGAGCAGGCCTGGACGGCGGGGAGAACACCACCTCTCCGAGTCCCTCCTCCGCCCCCTTCAGTCTGATTCCAGACTTCCATCTCCCCTCCCACGAGAACGGAGCCTCTCCCCGCCACCCACTACTTTACAGGGCAAGTCGGAGGGTCCGAGTCCTCACCAAGGCGCTCCATTCCTCCAGGCCAGACCATGCTCGGGGCGGCGGCATCTAGCGCCCCTCCTTGGATCGGTATTTCCTAGACGGCCGGATGAGATTAACGCTGGTGCAGCTGGCAGAGCCGCCCATCGGTCTCTGTCTAGTCTTACTTGCCCTCCACACATGCTCCCGATTAAATTCGGAAGTGAGGAGGGATGGGTCCTCTGGGCCAAGCCTCGGGAGGCCAGGATGGTATGGGGGGAAAAAGAACCCACAAGTTTGAGACATCAGAGTCTGAATAATGAGCAGGCGGTGGCAAGAAGCCAAGGTGGGGTCTGACTGATCAATTCAGGGACGGCATAGGCAGAGATGAGGTGTCCCGAAGAGACAGATTCTAACTTGGGGAATGGGTCTGAGCAGATGCGTTTAGAGCCTTCTTTTTCTCCTGGGCTCTCAGAGGCTGGGGACAGCTCCTTGGGGTTGGGACAGCTCCTCGGAGCTTGGGGCCGATTTCCTAGGAGGATATCCGAAGGAAGAACAAAGAAAGGGAAGCCCGAGAATCTGGAGACCTACAACCCACTGCCCCTCAGCTCCCTCCCACTCCCCAACCAATGGGATGGAGTTTGGAAGGCCCAGAGCAGGAAGTGATACATAGACCCACAAATCCTGGGAGAAAAACAGATGGAAAGACATGGGCACGCTCTTGGATTTTTCATTCCCAGGTGGAATTTGAATTATTATTATTATTTTTTAAAGATTTATTTTTATTGTTTTTTCATAGAGAGAGAGAGAGACAGAGACAGAGACAGAGAGAAGGGGGAGGGCCCAGAACAGTCTCCATAGTTGCACATCATTGGTTTTTTCACATAGTTTCCTTCCACAGGTGGGCGTGGGGCTGCACAGGGCAGGAACTGGGCCGGGGTCTCACCCCGGTGAGAACTGAACTGGGGGCACTCCCCAGTTCAGCATGTGGGTCCACACGGGCCAGGCCTAGGATTCGATCCTCGGTCCCCAGGGCTGCAAAGTGAGCGCTTAACCCACTGAGCCATCCCGGCTTCCCTAAATTCTAAGACCCCAAATTCTTCTCCCAGTGGCCTCAGAACAGAGCCTACAGATCCGGAGAGGCAGGTGTGTGGACGACAGAATAAAACACCAAGGATCCTCCACCCCTCTCCAGCTTCCAGGGAAGGTGGATCCATGCTCTATCCCATACAATACATGCCAGGTCCCTTCTTCTCCTCGACCCTTCCAAGCCTCCTGGGAACCATGGCTACTCCATAGGCCCCCATGTACCAGGGCTGTCCCTCCCATTCAGTGACTGGAATCCCTGGACCACAGCTGGTTCCTCCCTGCAGCCCTCGCGGAGTCTAAGCCAGCCCCCTCCACTCAAGCCAGGGTCTGCAAAAGCCCGTGCTTCTCTGTGCTGCGGGCTTCGCGCGCCACCTATCGGCATTTGTGGAGAAGCGCAACAGCAGCGTGCGTTCTTCAGCCACCTCTTTCCCCCCACCCTATCTGGAACCCCAATACAACCAGGATGTGGTTCCCTCTCTCACCGCAGACTCTTACGTGAGCACGCTTTACCTCCACTTTCTGAGACGTTAGAAGAGGGCCACTGCAAGGAAGCGCAGGGGAAAGGCTTGGGGGCGCCCCCCTTGGCACCCACAGATGCCCGGGATGCTCTTTCAGGGATTGGGTGTAGGGCAGGGCTGAGTAAGAAAGGACCATTCCATGTTTCTTTTGGTAAGGAGCGAAAACAGGGTCCTCCTTGGAGCATCTCAAGAGGCCACTCCTTTTCTGAGAGAGCGCCTAAGAGGGAAGTTATTACAATTACCGTATTTTCCAGCGTATAAAATGACCGGGCGTATAAAGTGACCCCCTAATTTTACAGTTAAAACATAGGTTTAGGCCTATATTCGCTGTATAAGACTACAGCCTCGGAAGTGGGGGGTAGTCTTATACAGCGAATATAGGCCTAAACCTATGGGGTTTTTTGGTGGTTTTTTTTTTGTTTTGTTTTGTTTTTTATATCTTTTTATATTTATAGAGAGTAATTATTTTATCTTCAGTGCATATTTATTTCTATTTTACTTTTGACAGATAGAGAGAGAGACAGAGACAGAGACAGCTAGAGAACCGAACTGTGGGAACTCCCCAGTTCAGCATGTGGGTCCTGCCTGGGCCGGAGCCGGGATTCGATCCTCGGTCCTCATGGCCTCA